>CANTUR010000467.1:0-201212 GCA_947683625.1 Mallotus nudiflorus
ATCGTTGATTTTCAAGTTCGACAGTTGAGATCGAAGCAGATTCCGATGGTCAAGGTTCTGTGGCGTAGCGATAGAGTTGAAGAGCATATGTGGGAGACTGAAGCTGAGATGCGAGCTTCTTACCCGTATCTCTTTCCTTCTTGATCTTATCTTTTGGAATTCGAGGACGAATTCTTGTAAGGGGGGGAGACTGTAATATCCCGTGTTTTTAAAATATTTTTACACTGTACCGGGATATGCAGTGTCAATGATTTCTGTATTTTATATGATATTTTTACGAGTTAATATGTATTTTAGACCTATTTTAATTATTGTGTATTATTTACAGTGTTTTACGTAAAATTTTCCCGGGACTTGCATTTCCGGGGAAATTTTCACGTAAACAATGTATTATTAATTATTTTAAATGTATTTACGGACTTGCATGAACTCATGCGTATTTTTAAATTATTAAATAAATCCTGTGTGTGTATAATTATTTAATTAGGGTTTATTATTATTACCCTAATATTTTATTAAGTATTTAATTGTTTTATTGTTATTTAATTATTTTTATTTAGTATAAATTATTAAAATATTAATATTTTTATGTGTGTGGTGTATATTTGATGTGTGTAATTTAATATTATTTTAATATATAGTATAAAGTATATATATATACATATATTTGTCAAAAATCAAAAAGAATTGGAAAATTACACATTTGCCCCCTCCCTCTCCTTCTTCTCTCCCGATCGCTCACCCTCACTGCGCCTCCCATTCCACCACGTCGGACTGCCCCTCGCCGCCACCAGCTACCGCCAACCTCCTTCCCCTTCCTTCCTCTTCCTCTCCGACGTGACCAGGCCGCCGGAAGCCCGCTGGAATGCCCGGAATCCGCCATGGCAGCAAGTTGAGCTTTTTGCCGTCGACGACGATTCCAGCCACCATTTCGTGCACCGCCGGTCTTCATCGACTCCTTGAGCTCCGGTGATTCCAATTCTTAGCTCCTTTCGGCCTGAAATCAAGTGGATTTTGAGGTTTGAGCTAAAACTCAATTCGGTCACATTAGGGTTTTCGATTTTTTTGAGCTTCGAATTGGATGATTCATGAAAACTTCCTTCACAAATGTTGTTCCTAGTAGCTCAATATACATGTATGAATTTTTGTAGAATTTTTGGAGATTTTTTGGATTTTTGTGTATTTTTGAATATTTTAATATTATTTTCTAATTTTCGGAAATTAATTATTTAAATTATGAAATTTGAGTTTATGGTTGAATTTGGTGTTGAAATGAATTATAGGAATTTATTTGGAAATTTTATGAATTTCTAAGTGTTTATTTGGAATTATTGAAGTTTATGTGATTTTGAGAAATTAGGGTTAAATGTGTTTTTATTTGAATTTAATTGGTTAATTGAGTTTAATTATTGATATTATTGATAAACATGTTGAGAAAATTAATTTTGGATAATTGTATAATTTTTGGTGAATTTTTGAAGTAATTTAAGTATATTTATATATATAGGGGTATTTTGGTAATTTTACCCTAAATTGTCTAAAAATGTAATTTAATTGGTTTTGATAGTTATTTAAGGTATAAAAATGATTTCTATAAATTATTTAGTATTTTTAACTAATTAAAATTATTTTTCGTGAATTATTTTCAATTATATATAATATACGGTTTTTCGAATAAAATGAGTTTTAATCGATTTTTACAGTGTTTTAAGGTTAATTATGTAATTTCCACCTATGAAATGTATTTCTGTGATTTAAGGATATTTTTGGTATATCTGGAATATGTTCTATGTTTGTGGACCCCGGTCGGTGGACTGTAGTTTGGAGTCCGACCGTGGGATTTTGATTGTGCCTTGTGTAGTTTTTCGAAGTGTGTTTCTTTGCAGGGTCGGCTCTACTCTTTTGAGTAGAGAGATGTCCGTTTTACAGGGGAGGTTCTGTCGAATTTTTGATGGAATTCTCGTAAAACGTGATATCCAGTCGAACCCTAATTCTGTTTCCGTATTTTAATACTCTAGATTGAATTCTAGGATTTCTGTTAGGTTTATTCTGATGTCGATTATTTATTTCTTGTTTAGTTGTGCCGAGACCGAGGGCTAGTGGACCAGGCCCGTCGGACCTGTCTCGTGGAGCGCATTAGGTGAGTTACTATACTATATATATATGCTTAGGATGCATGATTTAGCAATGCATGTTTTATGTTGATTAAATATGCATAAATAATTTGATTATTTCTTAAGTTTATATTAAGTATATTTTTGGTTTATTTTTGGTATATAATAAATTATATATAAGTTTTATTAATAAAATATATTTAAAATGTTTTTAAATATATTTTTAGTTTAATTTATGATTTTGATTGGATTTATTTGATATATATATACTCGAAATATACCTGGTTTATGTTTGGTATATTTCCGGTATATATATGGTTTATATTGTTATTTCATTTATATTCATGCATCATTTATTTTTGTGAATGAATGTTTTATATTTAAGAATGAAGGATATCAATAGAACGTGCTACTTAGTGGGCAGCACTAGGACCGAGTACGTACCGGTACGCCTATAGCTTTAGGCTATATTACTAAATTATTTGTGGATATTGATTTGATTATGATTATCGATATGTGAGATGTGGTTTGGGGTGTGATTGCTGGAGCTCGGTTGACCAAGTGTCTCGGGGCCAATCACACTAGCAGTCAGACTGCTGGAGCTCGGTTGACTTAGTGTCTCGGGGCCAGTCTACTATCCAAATGGATTAAGTGGATATATTTGGAATAAGTGAGCCTGTGTGGCTAGAGTGTTGTTTAACACTACTTTCTGAGGTTGTGATATTCTAGGGTTCTATGTGATCCTTCATAAAAGATGATTTTCAGATAAAATATATAAAAATGATTTTATTGCATCTGTGTGTAATTGCCTGTATATATATACATATTATATATACTGTTGATTGTATGCATTATTACTTAGTGTATATGTATATATATTATAGTAATTCACTCAATGAGGTCTGACTCCCCTCCGTTGACTATTTTTCAGGAGAGTCAACTTCTTCAGACCTCAGTAGCAGGTCGATACGCCGGATTTCTTCTGCCCCCGGCTTCTTTATGTAAATTGTCTACTTGAGTCTTATTTATTTTATCTAGACACTGCAGTAGTTGTGAATTAAAGTATTGGATTTCATGTATTTTATTTTAAAGAGATGTATTATGTTGAAACTGGATTTGTATTAAAGAGATTTTATGTATGTGATGAGATTTGATTCAAATCCAGTGATAAAGTGTTATCATTATATTTATGATTTTTTTTATTTCCGCTGCATATTATATGGTTATTGTTATTATTGCATGATTTATTTTATTTTTAGGCTTGCTACGGGTTCCGGATTCGAAAGAATTCCCGTTCCCTAGCGCCGGTCATGGCCCCTGTTTTGGGTCGTGACACAACCGAGCTCCAGCAATCACACTCCCAAATTATATCTCGCATATCAAATAATCAAATCCAATCAATATAATCAACATCCACAAATAGGTTAGTAATATAACCTAAATACTATCATCGTACCTGTACGTACTCGGTCATAATGTCGCCCACTAGGTAACACGTTCTATTGATATCCTTCATTTAAATATAAAATATACATACATTCATAAAAATAAATGATGCATTAATTTGAAATAAACAGCAACATAAACCATATATATACTAGAAATATACCAAAAGTAAATCAGGTATATTTCAAGTATATATATTTCAAATAAATTCAATATAATTGCAAATTAAACTAGAAATATATTTAAAAATATTTTAAGAATAATTTATTAATAAAACATGCATATAGTTTAAAATATACCAATAATATACCGAAAATCAAAATAAACCTAAGTAATTATTAACCATACATGCATATTTTATACAAATAAAACATACATTTCTAAAAACATGCATCCTAAAACACGTATATATAAAATAACAACTCACTATTTATTGCACTCCTCGAGATGGGTCCGATGGGTCTGGTCCACTAGGCCTCGGTCTCGATGCAACTAAACAAATAAATGATAGCAGAAAATTAGAATAAATCTAATGGAAGGTCTAAAGACTCAATCTAGAATACTAGACACAGAATTAGAATCAGAATTCGACCGGATATCACGTTTTACGAGAATTCTACCAAAAATCCGGCAGAACCTCCCCTATAAAATAGACATCTCTCTACTCAAAGAGTAGAGCTGGCCTTGCAAGAAACACACTTCAAAATAGACACAGAATTCATACCTCGGTCGGACTCCAAACTACAATTTACCGATCGAGGTCCACAATTCACAGAATGTTACAGAAATACCGAAAATGCTCTTATATAAAAAAAAAATACATTTTATAAATCCAAATTACATAATTAACCCTAAAACATGTTAAAAATCGATAAAAACTCATTTATTTAGAAAAATCGTATATTATATATATAATTTGAAAATAATTTATGAAAAATAGTTTTAGTTAGTTAAAAATACTAAATAATTTGTAGAAATCATTTTTTATACCTTAAATAACTAGTAAACCAATTTAATTACATTTTTAGCCAACTTAGTGTAAAATTACCAAAATACCCCTATATATATAAATTTACTAAAATTAATAAAAAATTCACTTAAAATTAATTTTCTCAACATATAATTCAATAATATCAATAAATATACTCAATTAACCCAATTTATTTCAATTAAACACATAATTAACCCTATTTTTCAAAATTACATAAACTTAATAAATTCGAAATAAATATATAAAAATTCAAAAAAATTTCAAATAAATTTCTATAATTCATTTTAACACCTATAATTACCATAAAAAAAATTTCATAATTTAATTAATTAATTTTTGAAAATTAGAAAATAATAATAAAATAATAAAAAAATACCCAAAAAATCAAAATAAATTCCAAAAATTCTAAAAAAATTAAAGAATGTAGATTGAGCTTCCAGGATCAAATTTTGTGAATGAAGTTTTCATGAATCAATCAAATTAAAGCTCAAAAAATTCAAGAACCCTAATAGGCCGAAATTGCAAAAATTGAAACCTAGAAAAATCTAGACCATTTTAAGTGAAAAAAAGCTTGGAATAACACTCACCGGAGCTCAAGGAGAAGATAGAGACTGGCGGTGTCGATTTTGGTGACTGGAAACGACTTGATCAGAGTTGAAGATGATGTCGACTTCTTTGAGAAAAATCGGTCAAAACTCGTCGAAAAAGGGAGCTTCAGGCATCGGGAATAGCTGGCAAGGGAGGAGGAAGGAGGAGAGGCACACCAACTGCAAGAAAACCGAGTTACAGATGCCAGAATTGATGGAAAACCGATCAGGGAAGAAATATAGAAGAAAAGGGCATTTTGGTAAATAATGCAAACTTTATAGTTTGATAAATAAATATGTATATATGTATAGATATATATATCCACACTTATATTATAATATTATATATATTCCCACACACAAATAATTCTCGCCACATAAATATTTTAATATATATACTAATTTATACACTTAAAATTAATTAATTAATATTAAAACTAAATAATAAAATTAAGCAAACTAATTAAACTCTAATTAATTTAAATAAATACACATATATACATTTTTTTTAGCGCTTAAAAATTATATATGAGTTCATGCAAATTCGTAAAACTAATCAAAATAATTAGTATTAAATTATTTACATGTCAATTTTTTCGAAAATACAATTTCAAGGAAAATTTTACGTAAAATGCTTAAAATAATATAAAACAATTAAAATTAGCTTTCAACAATTAACAAACTCATAAAAATATCATAAATATATATAAAATTATTAACATTGCATATCCCGATGTAGTATAAAAATATTTAAAAACTCGGGATATTACATATATGTTGAAATATACTAAAAATATACATGTACTAAAGCATTTAATAAAATAATTCATATATATAATACATATTAAAAACATGAATACTCAATATCATACATCATATATGCAATGTATATATAAAATAATAACTCACACTTCTGCACTTCTCGAGACTAGGCCTTGGTATTGGCACAACGAAAAAAATAAATCAGAATAAATTCCTAACTTATATTTCTAAAAGAGACTCGATCTAGGAATACAAAACTCAGATAAACACAGAATTTTAAAATCGACCCGACATCATGTTTTACGAGAATTCTACGAAAATTCGGCGGAATCTTCTCTGTAAAATGGACATCTCTCTACTAAAAAGTAGAGTCGATCCTGCAAGAAAAACACACTTCTAACACAAAAGGCACAACACCTCGAGTTGGAATCCCAAATTGTATAATTTTCCAACCGAGGTTCACAATTCACAAAAAATGCAAATAAAATAATAAATTCCATAAATATCCTCAAAATACCAAAATATAATCTATTTAAAACATTAAAACACTAAATACAATTATTTTTATAATAATTAAATAAAAAATCTCAAATAATAATATAATATTAATAAAAATCAAAATTTTCAATAATTCAATATAAAATAGTAAAAATTCACTTTTATATAATTCAAATAGCTGAAATATATATATTAAAATTAATTAAAAATCCATTTAATCACCAAAATAGTAAATAATATATTATTTGAATATAATTTTTGAAAATTACTATTAATTAGTTAAAAATAGTAAATAATTTACAAAAATCATTTTAATATCCTATATAATTCTAAAATCATCTAAAACATATTATTTAACTATAATTTCCATAAAATTGCACAATTAACTCATAAATACAAAATTTACATAATATAAAAACATTCCTAAAAATTATATAAATTCAACAAAAATTATTTTAATAATTCTAAAATTATTAACTCAAATTACTAACACAAATTCAACTAAATTTATATTAAAAAATAATTAATTAACATAATTATCAAAAATTCAATTTTAATATTAAAATAATAAAAAATTACCAAAATTCAAATTAATTAAAAAAAATTCAAAAAAAAATATATATGAGAAGCTTGAGCTACCACAATCAACATTTGTGAAGCAAGTTTGCATGAATCAAATAATATCTAGTTCAAAAAAATTAGAAACCCAAAAATATATAAACTAAAAATTGAAGATATCTAAAAATCTAAAGGATTTGAGCACAAACGGAGCTTGAAAATGGATTCACCAGAGAAAAAGCTTTCAAAAAAGTCTGGTTTGAAGTGATGGGGTGGCTGAAATCTCACCAGCATCACAAAGCTTAAATCTTGGCTTCAATGGCTTTCGGTGTTTCGACGACGATCTAACGGCTACTGGTCACACATGGGAGAACCCGAAGATGGTGGTGATTGATGGTGGTAGCTGGGCAGCCCTAGCGGTGGCTAGCAGAGAGTGACAGAAGAAGAAGAAGGAGAGAGAAGAAAATACTTTGACCCAAAATTTTTTTTGACTTTTCTATTTTTTTAATTAAATTATGAAATCATCAAAAAACTCTTCCATCAATAATAATAATAATAATAATAATATTATTATTATTAATATTATTATTATTATTATTATTAACAATGTTAATAGTAATAACACTAATAATAATATTATTAACAATGATAATATTAATAATAATAATAATACTATTAAATTTAATACATTTAAATAATAAAATTTTCACATAAAATAAATTATTTTTACATAAATAATTTCATAAAATAAAATACATAAATAATATTAGCAATTATCAATAATAACATACAAATAAAATTTAAAATTATTAACACTACATATCTCAAAATAATATTATTTTATTTAAAATACTGGGTCTTTATACTTCCTTTCATACAAAACTTCATACAGTGTCATTTCAATACTGTTATGGTAGTTGTTATTATAAGTAAACTTTACCAGTGGCAGATGATCATCCCAACTACCTCCAAAATTTATTACACACATTCTCAACATATCTTTAAGTGTCTGGATCGTTTTCCTCAAATTGACCATCTGTCTGAGGGTGAAAAGTAGTACTAAAATCAAGTTTAATGCCCATTGCTTCCTGTAACTTTTGCCAAAATTGAGAGGTAAACACTGAACCTCTATCAGATACAATGGAAATAGGCACTCCATGAAGGCACATAATATGCTTAACATACAACTTAGCTAACTTAGCTATAGAATAAATGGCTTAAGAAGTGAGCTGATTTGGTTAACCTGTCCACAATTATCCAGATGGAATTCTATCCATCATTTGAATGAAATAACCCTGTCACAAAATTTATAGCAATTCTCTCCCATTTCCACTTAGGAATAGGAAGAGGTTGAAGCTTCCCAGAAGGCTTCTGATGCTCAACTTTCACCTGCTGACACATTAAGCACTTAAAAACATAATCAGCTACATCCTTTTTCAATCCATCCCACCAGTACAAATCCTAAATGTTGTGGTATAGTCCCCGTGAACAGTACTCGAGCCCAGAATAGTGCTTAAAATTTAACTATTTTCAAAATCAAATTTAAATACATTTTTGGAAAGCTTACAACTTCAATTTAACATAAATTAAACCAATTGAACACAAAATCAACAATTTAAATTATGAACCCTAGATTGAATTACTCAAAATTGCAACTGAATTTGAGGTTAATTGAACGAATTACATTGGGGGAAACGAAGCTCAAAGAACAAGCTTTCAAATGAGACTAACCTTGACCACTGTCGTTGCCAAAATTGTTGCTGGTGTGACTCAAAGGGCTATTGGTGCTAAGAAATCCAGAGGAGAGGGAGGAAATGGCGGCGGGAGGAGGAGGAAGAGAATGACACTGGTGCTGCTAGTGGCATGCTGTGTTCTACAGAAAGGCAGAGAGGAAGAAGAAAGAAGAAGGGGGAAGGAAAAGAAAGGGGGAGGAAAGAGAAGAGAGTAAGGGAAGGGAAAATTATATATATATTAAAAAAATGAGAGAGACAAAAGAGTATAAAAATAATATTTTTAATTTAAATATTTACTTTTCTAATTAAATTCACCCAAAATATTAAAATATATTAAATACACTAAATTAATACTATTCACAAAGAGTATTAATAATATTATTATTAAATAATATATAACCACAAATTTAAGTTTTAAAACTCAATTTAATATTAAAACCATAATATAATAAAATAAATACTAACACTTGTATTTAATTCCACAAAATAACCATAATATAGTAAATTAATTTAAATATTTATCAACACTGCAAATCTCAAAATTAATTTAATAATTTATAAAATTTGGATTATAACAACTATACATATTAAAAATATATATGTACTTTTAATAAAAAATTATTAAATAAAATTGTTATAATAACTTTCTAAATTTGCACTTTTATGTGTAGTTAATTTGTAGTTTTAAATTTATTAAAATTATTTAATAATTATGTTAAAATTTGTATATTATTTAAAGTCTGTACAACACGCGGATTCACAACTAGTATATATTAAATGTTGAGCCCTAAAGTCATTAAACTAAAATTTTAATAAGTATCTACCTTTATATCTGAGTATTCATTTGAAAAACTAACGTGTCAAACTATTAAAAATCCTAATTTTTTATTTAAAAAAACTATTTTTAATAGTTATTTAGTATTACTATTTTAAGTAAAAAACTATTATATTATCACGACCCAACCCAGGAGTCATGACCGGTGCTAGGGAACGAGAATTATTTCGAATTCGAAACCCGTAGCAAGCCTTAGAAAATAAAAATATGCAATAAATAAAAAGTATGACTGAATTAAAAATTTTCAAATTATATATATAAATATAAACACTCAATATCCTTTAATAAATAAAAGAATAAAATAATATTCTTCTGATACAATAACACTACTATAGCAGTTTCTAGAATACAAATCAGAGTTTAAATATAAATTTTTACACAATCTAGCGAGGGCGGAAGAACACTAGTGAAGAGCAATACTATTAAGGTCTGACAATATAAGATCTCCTAAAAAAAATAATTGAGGGTGGTCAGACCTCACTGAGTGAATTATTATAATATATATACATGTAATCTAAACCATATACAAATACATGCATTTCACATAAATGTCAAACTCTGCTTATATATATATATATATATATATATATATATATATATATATATATATATATATATATGTAATAAATGCATAAAATATTTATATCTGTCACGACCCAAAATTGGGGGCCATGACCGGCGCTAGGGAACGGAAATTCTTTCGAATCTGGAACACATAGCAAGCCTTAAAAATATAAGCATGCAATAAAGTAAAACAAATAAAATATTATTCAGCGAAAATTAAATCTCGAATAATAAAATAACTTCTCAACATCCTTAAATATCATAAAATCACATCTTATATATAAATAAAATCTTTAAGTACAACTTTTCAGTGTAACACTTTGAAATTTAAAATCTCATTACATGTATAATTCAAAAACAACCCATAATAAATTTAAGTACAACCACTATTGTAGTGTCTAGAGTACAAAATAAAACTCAAGTGAGTGATTTACATAATAAAGCCAGAGCGGAAGAAATCCGGCGGACAGGTCTACTGTTGAGGTCTAAAGATGAAGACTCTCTTGAAAAATATCAACAGAGGGGAGTCAGACCTCATTGAGTGAATTATTATAATATATATACATACATAACTAAATGTCAAATGTAGACACTCAAAGGTATATATAATAAATATATATACAGGTAAATACACACAGATGCAAAGAAAAATCATTTTATAATGAAAACCATCAGTTTCTGAAGGATCAAATAGAACCCTATATGATCACAACCTAAAATATCAATAGAACTCACTTAAGCCATACAGGCCCACTTAGATCCAAAATAATTCACTTAGTCCAACTGGACAATAAACTGGCTTCGAGACACTAAGTCAATCGATGTCACGACCCAAAACAGGAGTCATGACCGGCGCTAGGGAACGGGAATTCTTTCGAATCCGGAACCCGTAGCAAGCCTAAAAATAAAAAAAATAAATCATGCAATAACAATAACCATATAATATATATATGTGCAGCGGAAAATAAAATCATAAATATCATAAATATTACAATATCATCCATCTCAACTGGATATAATTCAAAACTCATCACATCGCATATATAATCTCATAAATGTATAATCTTTATACAAATCCAGTTTTAACATAATACATCTCTTTAAAACAAATACATAAAATCCAATACTTTAATTTACAACTACTGCAGTGTCTAGATAAAATAAATAAGACTCAAGTAGACAATTTACATAAAGAAGCCGGGGCGGAAGAAATCCGGCGTATTGACCTGCTACTGAGGTCTGAGGAAGTTGACTCTCCTGAAAAATAGTCAACGGAGGGGAGTCAGACCTCACTGAGTGAATTACTATAGTATATATACATACACTCTAAGTGATAATGCAAACAGTCAACAGTATATGAGTAATATGTATATATACAGGCAAGTTCATACAGATGCAGAAAAATCATTTTATATATTTTGTCTGAAAATCAACTTTTATGAAGGATCACATAGAACCCTAGAATATCGCAACCTCAGAAAAAATAGTGTTAAACAACACTCTAGCCATACAGGCTCACTGATTCCAAATATATCCACTTAATCCATATGGACAGTAGACTGGCCCCGAGACACTAAGTCAACCGAGCTCCAGCAGTCTGACTGCCAGTTGTGATTGGCCCCGAGACACTTGGTCAACCGAGCTCCAGCAATCACACCCACAAACACACATCTCACATATCAATAATCATAATCAAATCGATATCCACAAATAGTCAGTAATAAAGCCTAAATACTATAGGCGTACCGGTACGTACTCGGTCCTAGTGCTGCCCACTAGGTAGCACGTTCTATTGATATCCTTCAGTGATAAATAATAAAACATTCATTCACAAATACATGATGCATGAATTTAAATAAATCAACAATATAAACCATATATATACCGAAAATATACCAAACATAAACCAGGTATATTTTGAGTATATTTACGTCAAATAAATTCAATCAAATCATGAATTAAACTAAAAATATATTTAAAAACATTTTAAATATATTTTATTAATAAAACATGTATATAATTTATTATATACCAAAAATATACTTGAATATAAATCATGTTATTTATGCATATTTAGTCAAAATAAAACATGCATTTTCTAAATCATGCATCCTAAGCATATATATATAATATAGTAACTCACCTAATGCGCTCCACGAGACAGGTCCGACGGGCCTGGTCCACTAACCCTCGGTCTCGGCGCAACTAAACAAGAAATAATTACTCGACATCAGAATAACCCTAACAGAAATCCTAGAATTAAATCTAGAGTATTAAATACAGAATCGAAAATTAGGGTTCGACTGGATATCACGTTTTACGAGAATTCTACCGGAAATTCGACAGAACCTCCCCTGTAAAACGGACATCTCTCTACTCAAAAGAGTAGAGCCGACCCTGCAAAGAAAATACACTTCGAAAATAAACACCACAATCAATCACAACCCCTCGGTCGGACTCCAGACTACAATCTGTCGACCGGGGGTCCACAAACACAGAAAATATATTCAAATATACCAAAAATATCCTTAAATCATAAAAATACATTTTATAAATAAAAATTACATAATTGACCTTGAAACACTATAAAAATCGATTAAAACTCATTTTATTTGAAAAACCGTATATTATATATATAATTGAAAATAATTCACGAAAAATAGTTTTAATTAGTTAAAAATACCAAATATTTTGTAGAAATCATTTTTATACCTTAAATAAATATTAAAACCAATTAAATTACATTTTTAGACAATTTAGGGTAAAATTACCAAAATACCCCTATATATATATATATACCTAATTTACTTCAAAAATTCACTAAAAATCATACAATTATCCAAAATTAATTTTCTCAACATATTTATCAATAACATAAATATTTAACTCAATTTACCAATTAAATTCAAATAAAAAACACAATTAACTTAATTTTACAAAATCACATAAACTTCAATAATTAAAAATAAATACTTAGAAATTCATAAAAATTCCAAATAAATTCCTATAATTCATTTCAACACCTAATTCAACCATAAACTCCAATTTCATAATTTAAATAATTAATTTCCGAAAATTCGAAAATAATATTAAAATATTCAAAAATACCCAAAAATCCAAACAATCTCCAAAAATTCTACAAAAATTCATACATGAAGATTAAACTACCAGGAACAACATTTGTGAAGGAAGTTTCCATGAATCATCCAAATTGAAGCTCAAAAAAATCGAAAACCAAAAGTGGCCGAAATATTCAACTCAAAACCTAAGCAATTCTAAACCGTTTTAGCTCAAACAAAAGCTAGAATAACACTCACCGGAGCTCAAGGAGAAGATAGAGACCGGCGGTGTCGAAAACGGTGGCCGGAGGAGGGAGAAACGACGGTGGCAAAATGTAGTGGTCCGGCGGCCACCCACGGGAAGAAAGAAGAAGAAGAAGAAGAAAAAGAAAAAGAAAGAAAAGGAAAGAGAAAAGAAAAGAAAAAGAAAGAAAAAGGAAAAGAAAAAGAAAAAAAAAAAGAAAAAAAGAAAAAAAATAAATTTTAATAATTTAATAATAAATAAAATAATCAAATAATAATAAATAAATAATAAAATATTAGGGTAATAATAAACCCTAATTAAATAAATATACACACACAGACTTTATTTAATAATTTAAAAATATGTATGAGTTCATGCAAACCCGTAAATACATTTAAAATAATTAATAATACATTGTTTACGTGGAAATTTCCCCGAAAATGAAAGTCCCGGGAAAATTTTACGTAAAATACTGAAAATAATAGACAGTAATTAAAATAGGTTTAAAATACATATTAACTCATAAAAATATCATATAAAATACAAAAATTACTGACACTGCATATCCCGGTACAGTGTAAAAATATTTTTAAAATTACGGGATATTACAGTCTTCCCCCCTTACAGGAATTCGTCCCCGAATTCTAAAAACAGGATTACAGAATCAGGAAGGAAAGAGATACGGGTAAGAAGCTCGCATCTCAGCTTCAGTCTCCCACGTATGCTCTTCAACTCTGTCGCTACGCCACAAAACCTTGACCATCGGAATCTGCTTCGATCGCAACTGTCGAACTTGATAATCAACGATCGCCACAGGTTCTTCCACAAACGTCAAATCTTCACTCACTTCCACACTGTCAGGTTGCAACACATGTGAAGGATCTGAGATATACTTCCTCAACATCGAGATATGAAATACTGGATGCACCTGCGACATACTCGGAGGCAAATCCAACCGATATGCAACAGTGCCAACTCTCTCCAGAATCTCAAACGGTCCAATATATCTCGGTGCTAACTTACCCTTCCTACCAAATCTCATCACACCCTTCATCGGAGATACTTTCAGAAAAACGAAATCTCCAACCTGAAACTCCACATCTCTGCGCCTAGGATCCGCATAACTCTTCTGTCTGCTAACTGCGGTCTCTAATCTCCGCTTGATCACGACGACTTTCTCTGCAGCATCCTGAACCATCTCTGGTCCAGTCAAAGCTCTCTCACCGATCTCATCCCAACTCAACGGGGATCTACACTTCCTTCCATACAATGCCTCATATGGTGCCATGCCAATACTGCTATGGTAGCTGTTATTATATGCAAACTCAACAAGCGACAAATGATCATCCCAGCTACCTCCCAAATCCAAGACACACATCCTCAACATATCTTCCAGTGTCTGGATCGTCCTCTCAGACTGGCCATCTGTCTGAGGATGAAAAGCAGTACTGAAATCCAACCTAGTGCCCATCGCTTCTTGCAACTTCTGCCAAAAACGAGAAGTGAACACTGAACCTCTATCTGACACAATGGACACAGGTACTCCATGAAGGCACACAATATGCTTCACATACAACTTCACCAATCTAGCAACTGAATATGTGGCTTTCACAGGCAAGAAATGTGCAGACTTCGTCAATCTGTCTACAATCACCCAGATGGAATCGTATCCATCCTTCGAACGAGGTAAACCGACTACAAAATCCATAGCTATCCTTTCCCACTTCCACTCGGGAATAGGAAGAGGCTGAAGCTTCCCAGAAGGCTTCTGATGTTCGGCTTTCACTTGCTGACACGTCAAGCACTTAGCAACATAATCAGCAACATCCTTCTTCAATCCATCCCACCAGTATAGATCTCTGATACTGTGGTACATCTTAGTAACACCAGGATGAACGCTGTAGGCTGTAGAATGTGCTTCCTCTAGGATCTCTTCTCTCAAATCATCCACATCAGGAACACACAATCTACCACTGATCCACAACACACCATCATCATCGAGTGTGAAATCAGTGAACTTCCCTGCTCTGACATTCTTTGCAAGCTCTTCCAGAATAGGATCTCGGCTCTGAGCTGCTTTAATCCTATCCCTCAGTACAGATCGTACTTTAAACTGAGCTAACAGTCCACCTGATCTACTGATCTTCATCATCAGACCTTGATCCACCAACAAATGCAACTCCTGGATCAATGGTCTCCTCTCAACACCGATGTGAGCAAGACTACCTGAGGACTTCCTACTCAAGGCATCTGCTACCACATTAGCCTTACCCGGATGGTAAAGAATCTCACAATCATAATCCTTCAACAGTTCCAACCATCTTCTCTGCCTCAGATTCAAATCTCGCTGCTGGAAAATGTACTTAAGGCTCTTGTGATCAGTAAATATCTCACAAGTCACCCCGTACAAATAATGTCTCCAAATCTTCAAAGCAAAGATCACTGCAGCCATCTCAAGATCATGTGTGGGATAGTTCTGCTCATGCTTCTTCAACTGCCTCGAAGCATAGGCTATCACCCTTCCATTCTGCATCAACACACAACCAAGACCAATTCTAGAGGCATCACAGTAAACTGTGAACTTATCCACACTATTAGGCAAAGCTAATACTGGCGCTGTGGTCAACTTCTCCTTCAACAACTGAAAACTATTCTCACAAGCTTCTGACCACTCGAATCTAACATTCTTCTGAGTCAAGCGAGTCATAGGGGCTGCTATCCTGGAAAAATCCTGCACAAACCGCCTATAATACCCGGCTAAACCCAGAAAACTCCGAATCTCAGTAACTGAAGTAGGTCTAGGCCACTCAGATACTGCCTCAACCTTCTGTGGATCAACCTGAATACCTTCTTTAGACACTACGTGTCCAAGAAAAGAAACACTCTCCATCCAGAAATCACACTTCGAGAATTTAGCATAAAGCTGATGATCTCTCAGTGTCTGTAGTACAATCCTCAAATGATATACGTGCTCTTCCATACTCCTCGAATATACTAGTATATCATCAATGAAGACTACCACAAACTGATCCACATACGGTCTGAATATCCTATTCATCAGATCCATAAAAGCTGCTGGTGCATTAGTCAAACCAAAAGACATCACCAGAAACTCATAATGACCATATCGAGTGCGGAAAGCTGTCTTAGGAATATCAGCTTCACTGATCCGCAGCTGATGATAACCCGACCTCAAGTCAACCTTAGAAAAGAATTGTGCACCCTGGAGCTGATCAAACAAATTATCTATCCTCGGGAGAGGATACTTGTTCTTCACTGTCACCTTGTTAAGCTCTCTGTAGTCAATGCACAGTCTCAGGGTACCATCCTTCTTCTTCACAAACAAGACTGGTGCACCCCAAGGAGAAACACTAGGTCTGATAAAACCCTTATCCAACAACTCTTGCAACTGCTCCTTCAACTCTCTCAACTCTGCAGGAGCCATACGATAGGGTGGCATAGATATAGGAGTAATACCTGGAACCACATCAATACAGAACTCAATCTCTCTATGAGGTGGTAAACCTGGCAACTCCTCGGGAAAAAACATCAGGAAACTCACAAGCAACAGGAACATCTGTGAGTGACAACTTCTCCACTGACGTATCCCTAACCAATGCCAAAAACCCCTGACAACCTTTCTTCAACAACTTCCTAGCTGAAATAACAGAAATAAGATTCTGAGGTGCTGAACTCCTGTCACCAACAAACTTAAAATCTTCTTCACCAGGAATTCTAAAAATCACCTCCTTATTCCTGCAATCAACCACGGCATAATACTGAGACAACCAATCCATTCCCAAAATAACATCAAACTCCATCACATTCAACAAGATCAAATCAGCGGGTAATTCTCTATCTCCCACGAGAACTGGACAACCAGAAAGAACAATATCGGTGTCCAAAGAATCACTCAGAGGAGTGGCAACAGACAAAGGAAAAGCCATCCTCGAAGCTTGCCAACAAGATTTAGAAGCAAAAATAGGAGAAACAAACGAATGCGTGGCACCCGGATCAAACAAAACCAAAGCATCCAGGTAACAAACAGAAAGAATACCTGCCACGACTGCATTAGATGCCTGAGCATCCTGCTGAGTCAGATGAAAAACTCTGGCCTGGCCTCGACCTCCCTGCTGACTGGTAGAAGCCTGGCCAACACCTCGGGTACCTCCTCTCGTACCTCTACCACGACTCTGCTGTGGAACAAACTGAGTAGAACTCTGATGCTGAGCTGGTGGTAACTGAAATGGCACGGGTGCTGCACTAGCAATCGACTGCTGTGGGAATCGCGGAATCTGCTGCTGCTGATACCCAGAATAAGGACACGATCTGGCAAAATGTCCTGTCTGTCCGCATCTGAAACATGTCAGTGGTGTCAGATAACACGGTCCCTGATGGACTCTACCACAAGTCTGACAAACACTGGCCGCTGATCCAGAACTACGACCACTGCTGCTGCTCGAAGCACTTGACCCAAATCTGAATGATCTACGCTGACCTCCACGACCATGTCTACTGCTCCGATGCACTCGCTGCTACTGTCTCTGACTCTGCTGAGTCGAACCTCGCTGCTGACTACTCGAACCAACATGAAAACTCGAATACGGAGTAGCCTGCAATCCACTCGACTGAACTCCCAACTGGTAATAATCAGGCATCGCTCCCTGCCTAACTAACCTCAGCTCGATCTCCTTAGCTAGCTCAATCACAGACTCGAGAGTAAGACCTGCTGTGGGCATACCAGCAAAAGCTGAACCCAAACCAGTCACATACGTAGTAACAGCGAAATACTGATCTCGCATCAGATCCTCAGCATATCTACCCAGACGAAGGAACTCTCGGGTATACTCCTCTACAGATCGATCTCCACGAGAAATACTGGTCAAACGAAGACGATAGCTCAAACGAAGAGGCTCTGGACAAAATCTCCTCATGAATCGCTCTCGAAACTGAGCCCATGTCATCGTCATCATAAAGGGCTGGATCATCTGAATAAACCAGTCCAAAGCTGGTCCCTCGACAGACAACTCAACGATCATGATCCTCTGGTACTCGGTATGAGCAGTCCGGGTCCCAGTCTCAATCGCATGCAGAAAATCTAAAGGATCAGAAGTACCATCAAAAGCAATCCTGCCAACTCTGGCATAGAATAAAGCTGCCTCAGGGTCAGACATACCCTGCTGATAGGCAGGCTGAACAGGCTGAACAACTGGAGGAACAGGAACATCAAACTCAGGCTCAACAGGCTCCTCGTCCTGTAACTCTCTCTGCCTACGGCGACCTGCCGCTCCTCGAGGTCTACCTCTGCCACGACCTCTACGTCTAACTGGCGGCTCAGGAGGTAAAACCTCGTCCTGAAAAGACTCATCATCCTCGGCCTCAACGACCGGTGGAGCGACACGCGCTCGCCTCCTCATTCTGAAAAGACAAACGGAAAGATTCAGACAAAACAGACAACGGAGGAATAACGCTGAAAACTACAGCAAGGAATACTCATCAAGACATACTCGAACCTAATACACTGCAGTAGTCCAACAGAAAACACAACTTTAAAACTAGGGCCACAACTCACAAAACTAAGCCCTGACACAGAACTCCACTCAGAAACGAACTTCGCTCTGATACCAACTTTGTCACGACCCAAAACAGGAGTCATGACCGGCGCTAGGGAACGGGAATTCTTTCGAATCCGGAACCCGTAGCAAGCCTAAAAATAAAAAAAATAAATCATGCAATAACAATAACCATATAATATATATATGTGCAGCGGAAAATAAAATCATAAATATCATAAATATTACAATATCATCCATCTCAACTGGATATAATTCAAAACTCATCACATCGCATATATAATCTCATAAATGTATAATCTTTATACAAATCCAGTTTTAATATAATACATCTCTTTTAAAACAAATACATAAAATCCAATACTTTAATTTACAACTACTGCAGTGTCTAGATAAAATAAATAAGACTCAAGTAGACAATTTACATAAAGAAGCCGGGGCGGAAGAAATCCGGCGTATTGACCTGCTACTGAGGTCTGAGGAAGTTGACTCTCCTGAAAAATAGTCAACGGAGGGGAGTCAGACCTCACTGAATGAATTACTATAGTATATATACATACACTCTAAGTGATAATGCAAACAGTCAACAGTATATGAGTAATATGTATATATACAGGCAAGTTCATACAGATGCAGAAAAATCATTTTATATATTTTGTCTGAAAATCAACTTTTATGAAGGATCACATAGAACCCTAGAATATCGCAACCTCAGAAAAATAGTGTTAAACAACACTCTAGCCATACAGGCTCACTGATTCCAAATATATCCACTTAATCCATATGGACAGTAGACTGGCCCCGAGACACTAAGTCAACCGAGCTCCAGCAGTCTGACTGCCAGTGTGATTGGCCCCGAGACACTTGGTCAACCGAGCTCCAGCAATCACACCCACAAACCACATCTCACATATCAATAATCATAATCAAATCGATATCCACAAATAGTCAGTAATAAAGCCTAAATACTATAGGCGTACCGGTACGTACTCGGTCCTAGTGCTGCCCACTAGGTAGCACGTTCTATTGATATCCTTCAGTGATAAATAATAAAACATTCATTCACAAATACATGATGCATGAATTTAAATAAATCAACAATATAAACCATATATATACCGAAAATATACCAAACATAAACCAGGTATATTTTGAGTATATATACGTCAAATAAATTCAATCAAATCATGAATTAAACTAAAAATATATTTAAAAACATTTTAAATATATTTTATTAATAAAACATGTATATAATTTATTATATACCAAAAATATACTTGAATATAAATCATGTTATTTATGCATATTTAGTCAAAATAAAACATGCATTTTCTAAATCATGCATCCTAAGCATATATATATAATATAGTAACTCACCTAATGCGCTCCACGAGACAGGTCCGACGGGCCTGGTCCACTAACCCTCGGTCTCGGCGCAACTAAACAAGAAATAATTACTCGACATCAGAATAACCCTAACAGAAATCCTAGAATTAAATCTAGAGTATTAAATACAGAATCGAAAATTAGGGTTCGACTGGATATCACGTTTTACGAGAATTCTACCGGAAATTCGACAGAACCTCCCCTGTAAAACGGACATCTCTCTACTCAAAAGAGTAGAGCCGACCCTGCAAAGAAAATACACTTCGAAAATAAACACCACAATCAATCACAACCCCTCGGTCGGACTCCAGACTACAATCTGTCGACCGGGGTCCACAAACACAGAAAATATATTCAAATATACCAAAAATATCCTTAAATCATAAAAATACATTTTATAAATAAAAATTACATAATTGACCTTGAAACACTATAAAAATCGATTAAAACTCATTTTATTTGAAAAACCGTATATTATATATATAATTGAAAATAATTCACGAAAAATAGTTTTAATTAGTTAAAAATACCAAATATTTTGTAGAAATCATTTTTATACCTTAAATAAATATTAAAACCAATTAAATTACATTTTTAGACAATTTAGGGTAAAATTACCAAAATACCCCTATATATATATATATACCTAATTTACTTCAAAAATTCACTAAAAATCATACAATTATCCAAAATTAATTTTCTCAACATATTTATCAATAACATAAATATTTAACTCAATTTACCAATTAAATTCAAATAAAAACACAATTAACTTAATTTTACAAAATCACATAAACTTCAATAATTAAAAATAAATACTTAGAAATTCATAAAAATTCCAAATAAATTCCTATAATTCATTTCAACACCTAATTCAACCATAAACTCCAATTTCATAATTTAAATAATTAATTTCCGAAAATTCGAAAATAATATTAAAATATTCAAAAATACCCAAAAATCCAAACAATCTCCAAAAATTCTACAAAAATTCATACATGAAGATTAAACTACCAGGAACAACATTTGTGAAGGAAGTTTCCATGAATCATCCAAATTGAAGCTCAAAAAAATCGAAAACCAAAAGTGGCCGAAATATTCAACTCAAAACCTAAGCAATTCTAAACCGTTTTAGCTCAAACAAAAGCTAGAATAACACTCACCGGAGCTCAAGGAGAAGATAGAGACCGGCGGTGTCGAAAACGGTGGCCGGAGGAGGGAGAAACGACGGTGGCAAAATGTAGTGGTCCGGCGGCACCCACGGGAAGAAAGAAGAAGAAGAAGAAGAAAAAGAAAAAGAAAGAAAAGGAAAGAGAAAAGAAAAGAAAAAGAAAGAAAAAGGAAAAGAAAAAGAAAAAAAAAAAAGAAAAAAAGAAAAAAAATAAATTTTAATAATTTAATAATAAATAAAATAATCAAATAATAATAAATAAATAATAAAATATTAGGGTAATAATAAACCCTAATTAAATAAATATACACACACAGACTTTATTTAATAATTTAAAAATATGTATGAGTTCATGCAAACCCGTAAATACATTTAAAATAATTAATAATACATTGTTTACGTGGAAATTTCCCCGAAAATGAAAGTCCCGGGAAAATTTTACGTAAAATACTGAAAATAATAGACAGTAATTAAAATAGGTTTAAAATACATATTAACTCATAAAAATATCATATAAAATACAAAAATTACTGACACTAGCATATCCCGGTACAGTGTAAAAATATTTTTAAAATTACGGGATATTACAATCGAGCTCCAGCAGTCTGATTGTCAGTGTGATTGGCCTCGAGACACTTGGTTAACTGAGCTCCAACAATCACACTCTCAATCACATCTCATATCAATCAAATCAATCAACAAGTCATAATCTACTAATTTAACTTAAAATCTACTATCGTACCGGTACGTACTCAGTCCTAGTGTTGCCCACTAGGAAGCACGTTCTATTGACATCCTTCATTTATATATAAAACATACATTCAAGAAAATAAAGGATGTATAATGGTATTTAAAATAAACAAATATACCATATATATACTAGAAATATACCTAAAATAAACTAAGTATATTTCATGTATATATACGTATAATCAACTCAAATAAATCGTGAAACATATTAAATTAAACCAATAAGATAATTAAAAACAAGCTAGATTTAATTAAAGAGGAAAACATGTTTTTATTTCACAATATACCAAAACTATACTAAAAGTATACCTAAAATATACTTAAATATTCAAATAAGCAATTGTGCAAAGTTTATATTTAAAACATAGAATTCTAAAACATGCACCCTAAGCAATGCATATATATCATAATAACTCACAGTTATGCGCTCCTCGAGATGGATCCGACGGGTTTAGTCCACTAGGCCTCGGTCTCGGTGCAACTAACAAATAAATAAATAATACGAAAATCAGTATAAATCTAACTTAATTTTTAGAAACTCGATCTATAATTTTAGACATAGACAAAGAATAGAAATTTGACTGAATGTCACTGTAATATTCTGAGTTTTTAAAATATTTTAAACTGCATCGGGATATGCAGTGTTAATAATTTTTTATATAATTATGATATTTTTATGAGTTTGACATTTATTTAAAGCTTATTTTAATTATTTTATGTTATTTTAAGAACTTTACATAAAATTTTTCCGAAAATTATATTTTCAGGGAAATTGACACGTAAATAATTTAATATTAATTATTTTAAATAGATTTACGCATTTGCATGAGTTCATGCATTATTTTAATTGTTGTATGGAAACATATACATATACATGCAAATATACGCATTTAAATTAAATTAGGGTTATGTTTATTAAATTAAATTATATTATATAGTTTAATGATAATTAAATGTGTATTATATGTGTATATGTATATATTAATTATTATTTTTAAATTATGTGGTTTGAGATTAATTTGAGTATAATATTATAGTATTATAATATAAATTATTAAAGTTATTATTATTATTATTATAATATATATATATATATATATATATAACTTTGCCAAATTACAATTCATACCCCTCCTCCTCCTTCTTCTTCCTCCCGACGCCATCTCCCCCATCCCGCTGCAACTCTGGCCAACTACCGTTGGTGTGCCTCCCGGACGTCCACCCTCCTTCCTCCAACAGTTTCGCCGCCTGCAGACGTCCCTTCCGACGCCGGTAAGGTGGATTTTGGTGTTTTGGCCGAAAGTTGCTTCTTCCTCCACACCTCACGTTTTCGGCCACCATTTTCGACACCGCTGGTCTCTATCTTCTCCTTGAGCTCCGGTGAGTGTGATTCCAAGCTTTGTTTCACTTAAAATGGTCTAGATTTTGTCTAGGTTTCAATTTGAAATTTCGGCCTATTAGGGTTCTTGATTTTTTTAGCTTTAATTAGATTGATTATGAAAAATTAATTCAAAAAATTTGATCCTAGTAGCTTAATCTTCATTTGGGATTCTTTTAGAATTTTTGGAATTTATTTTGATTTTTGGGTATTATTGATTATTTTATTATTATTTTATAATTTTGAAAATTAATTAATTAAATTATAAAATTATGTTTATGATAAATATAGGTATTTAAATGAATTATAGAAATTTATTTGTAATTTTTGTGAATTTTTATGTATTTATTTTGAATTTATTTAGTTTATGTAATTTTGAGAAAATAGGGTTAATTATGTGTTTAATTGAAATTAATTGGTTAATTGAGTATATTTATTGGTATTATTGAAATATATGTTGACAAAATTAATTTTATGCAATTATATTATTTTTCGTGAATTTTGTGGATTAATTTTAGTATATTTATATATATAGGGGTATTTTGGTAATTTTACCTTAAATTGGCTAAAAATGTAATTAAATTGGTTTTAATAGTTATTTAGGGTATAAAAATGATTTCTACAAATTATTTTAGTATTTTTAACTCATTAAAACTATTTTCGTAAATTATTTTCAATTATATATATAATATATGATTTTTCTAATAAATGAGTTTTTATCGGTTTTTTACTGTGTTTTAGGGTTAATTACGTAATTTCTACTTATGAAATATATTTTTATTATATAAGGGTATTTTTGGTATTTTATAAATATTCTGTGATTGTGGACCCCGATAAGTGATTTATAGTTTGAGAGTCCGACCGAGGGATTTTGGTTGTGTTTTGTGTTTATTTTCGAAGTGTCTTTCTTTGCAAGGCCGGCTCTACTCTTTGAGTAGAGAGATTTCCATTTTTATAGGGGAGGTTCTACCAAATTTTTGATAGAATTCTCATAAAACGTGATGTCCGGTCGAATTCTGATTTAATTTTGTGTCTAGTAATCTAGATCGAGTCTTTAGAACTTCTGTTAGATTTATTCTGATTCCTGTCGTTATATGTTTATTTAGTTGCATCGAGACCGAGGTCTAGTGGACCAAGCCCATCAAACCCATCTCGTGGAGCGCAATAATTGTGAGTTACTATTCTATATATATATGCTCTAGGGTGCATGATTTTAGAAATCTTTGTTTTATTTTGACTAAAAATGCATAATGGTATTAAGTAGCACTTGAGTTTATTTTTAGTTTACTTTTGGTATGCTTAAACTATATGCATGTTTTATTAATGAATTATGTTTAAAATGTTTTTGAATATATTTCTAGTTTATTTTGTAATTTAGTTGAATTTATTTGACGTATGTATACTCGAAATATATCTGGTTTACTTTTGGTATATTTCTAGTATATATATGGTTTATGTTGCTATCTTATTTAAATACATGCATCATTTATTTGTGAATGTATGTTTTGTATTTAATAATGAAGGATATCAATAGAATGTGCTACCTAGTGGGCGACCACTAAGACCGAGTACGTACCGGTAACACTGATAGCATTTAGGCTATATTACTAACCATTTGTAGGTATTGATTGGATTTGATTATTTGATGAGTGAGATATGATTTAGGAGTGTGATTGCTGGAGCTCGGTTGACCAAGTATGTAATATCCCGTAATTTTAAAAATATTTTTACACTGTACCGGGGATATGCAGTGTCAGTGATTTTTGTATTTTATATGATATTTTTATGAGTTAATATGTATTTAAACCTATTTTAATTACTGTCTATTATTTTCAGTATTTTACGTAAAATTTTCCCGGGACTTTCATTTTCGGGGAAATTTCCACGTAAACAATGTATTATTAATTATTTTAAATGTATTTACGGGTTTGCATGAACTCATACATATTTTTAAATTATTAAATAAAGCCTGTGTGTGTATATTTAATTAGGGTTTATTATTACCCTAATATTTTATTATTTATTTATTATTATTTGATTATTTTATTTATTATTAAATTATTAAAATTTATTTTTTTTTCTTTTTTCTTTTTTTTTTTTTTCTTTTTTTTTTCTTTTTCCTTTTTCTTTATTTTCTTTTCTTTTCTCTTTCCTTTTCTTTCTTTTTCTTTTTCTTCTTCTTCTTCTTTCTTCTCCCGTGGGTGCCGCCGGACCACCATTTTTGCCACCGTGGTTTCTCCCTCCTCCGGCCACCGTTTTCGACACCGCCGGTCTCTATCTTCTCCTTGAGCTCCGGTGAGTGTTATTCTAGCTTTTGTTTGAGCTAAAATGGTCTAGAATTGCTTAGGTTTTGAGTTGAATATTTCGGCCACTTTTGGTTTCGATTTTTTTTGAGCTTCAATTTGGATGATTCATGGAAACTTCCTTCACAAATGTTGTTCCTGGTAGTTTAATCTTCATGTATGAATTTTTGTATAATTTTTGGAGATTGTTTGGATTTTTGGGTATTTTTGAATATTTTAATATTATTTTCGAATTTTCGGAAATTAATTATTTAAATTATGAAATTGGAGTTTATGGTTGAATTAGGTGTTGAAATGAATTATAGGAATTTATTTGGAATTTTTATTGAATTTCTAAGTATTTATTTTTAATTATTGAAGTTTATGTGATTTTGTAAAATTAAGTTAATTGTGTTTTATTTGAATTTAATTGGTAAATTGAGTTAAATATTTATGTTATTGATAAATATGTTGAGAAAATTAATTTTGGATAATTGTATGATTTTTAGTGAATTTTTGAAGTAAATTAGGTATATATATATATATAGGGGTATTTTGGTAATTTTACCCTAAATTGTCTAAAAATGTAATTTAATTGGTTTTAATATTTATTTAAGGTATAAAAATGATTTCTACAAAATATTTGGTATTTTTAACTAATTAAAACTATTTTCCGTGAATTATTTTCAATTATATATATAATATACGGTTTTTCAAATAAAATGAGTTTTAATCGATTTTTATAGTGTTTCAAGGTCAATTATGTAATTTTATTTATAAAATGTATTTTTATGATTTAAGGATATTTTTGGTATATTTGAATATATATTCTGTGTTTGTGGACCCCGGTCGACAGATTGTAGTCTGGAGTCCGACCGAGGGGTTGTGATTGTTTATGGTGTTATTTTCGAAGTGTATTTTCTTTGCAGGGTCGGCTCTACTCTTTTGAGTAGAGATGATGTCTGTTTTACAGGGGAGGTTCTGCCGGATTTCCGGTAGAATTCTCGTAAAACGTGATATCCAGTCGAACCCTAATTTTCGATTCTGTATTTAATACTCTAGATTGAATTCTAGGATTTCTGTTAGGGTTATTCTGATGTCGAGTAATTATTTCTTGTTTAGTTGCGCCGAGACCGAGGGTTAGTGGACCAGGCCCGTCGGACCTGTCTCGTGGAGCGCATTAGGTGAGTTACTATATTATATATATATGCTTAGGATGCATGATTTAGAAAATGCATGTTTTATTTTGACTAATTATGCATAAATAACATGATTTATATCAAGTATATTTTTGGTATATTTTTGGTATATAATAAATTATATACATGTTTTATTAATAAAATATATTTAAAATGTTTTTAAATATATTTTTAGTTTAATTCATGATTTGATTTGAATTTATTTGACGTATATATACTCAAAATATACCTGGTTTATGTTTGGTATATTTTCGGTATATATATGGTTAAATTGTTGATTTATTTAAATTCATGTATCATGTATTTGTGAATGAATGTTTTATTATTTATTACTGAAGGATATCAATAGAACGTGCTACCTAGTGGGCAGCACTAGGACCGAGTACGTACCGGTACGCCTATAGTATTTAGGCTTTATTATTGACTATTTGTGGATATCGATTTGATTATGATTATTGATATATGTGAGATGTGGTTTGGGTGTGATTGCTGGAGCTCGGTTGACCAAGTGTCTCGGGCCAATCACACTGGCAGTCAGACTGCTGGAGCTCGGTTGACTTAGTGTCTCGGGGCCAGTCTACTGTCCATATGGATTTAAGTGGATATATTTGGAATTAGTGAGCCTGTATGGCTAGAGTGTTGTTTAACACTATTTTTCTGAGGTTGCGATATTCTAGGGTTCTATTTGATCCTTCATAAAAGTTGATTTTCAGACAAAATATATAAAATGATTTTTCTGCATCTGTATGAACTTGCCTGTATATATACATATTACTCATATACTGTTGACTGTATGCATTATCACTTAGAGTGTATGTATATATACTATAGTAATTCACTCAGTGAGGTCTGACTCCCCTCCGTTGACTATTTTTCAGGAGAGTCAACTTCCTCAGACCTCAGTAGCAGGTCGATACGCCGGATTTCTTCCGCCCCGGCTTCTTTATGTAAATTGTCTACTTGAGTCTTATTTATTTTATCTAGACACTGCAGTAGGCTGTAAATTACAGTATTGGATTTTATGTACTTTATTTTAAAGAGATGTATTATGTTAAAATGGGATTTGTATAAAGATTATACATTTATGAGATTATATATGCGATGTGATGAGTTTTGAATTATATCCAGTTGAGATGGATGATATTGTAATATTTATGATATTTATGATTTTATTTTCCGCTGCACATATATAATATTATATGGTTATTATTGCATTTTTATTTTATTTTTAGGCTTGCTACGGGTTCCGGATTCGAAAGAATTCCGTTCCCTAGCGCCGGTCATGACTCCTGTTTTGGGTCGTGACAAAGTTGGTATCAGAGCGAAGTTCGTTTCAGAGTGGAGTTCTGTGTCAGGGCTGCTTAGTTATGTGAGTTGTGGCCCTAGTTTTAAAGTTGTGTTTTCTGTTGGACTACTGCAGTGTATTAGGTTCGAGTATGTCTTGATAAGTATTCCTTGCTGTAGTTTTCAGCGTTATTCCTTCGTTGTCTGTTTTGTCTGAATCTTTCCGTTTGTCTTTTCAGAATGAGGAGGCGAGCGCGTGTCGCTCCACCGGTCGTTGAGGCCGAGGATGATGAGTCTTTTCAGGACGAGGTTTACCTCCTGAGCCGCCAGTTAGACGTAGAGGTCGTGGCAGAGGTAGACCTCGAGGAGCGGCAGGTCGCCGTAGGCAGAGAGAGTTACAGGACGAGGAGCCTGTTGAGCCTGATTTTGATGTTCCTGTTCCTCCAGTTGTTCAGCCTGTTCAGCCTGCCTATCAGCAGGGTATGTCTGACCCTGAGGCAGCTTTGTTCTATGCCAGAGTTGGCAGGATTGCGTTTGATGGGACTTCTGATCCTTTAGATTTTCTGCATGCGATTGAGACTAGGACTCGGACTGCTCATACCGAGTACCAGAGGATCATGATCGTCGAGTTGTCTGTCGAGGGACCAGCCTTAGATTGGTTCATTCAGATGATCCAGCCTTATATGATGACGATGACCTGGGCTCAGTTTCGAGAGCGATTCATGAGGAGATTTTGTCCAGAGCCTCTTCGTTTGAGCTATCGTCTTCGATTGACCAGCATTTTCTCGTGGAGATCGATCAGTAGAGGAGTATACCCGAGAGTTCCTTCGTCTGGGTAGATATGCTGAGGATCTGATGCGAGATCAGTATTTCGCTGTTACTACGTATGTGACTGGTTTGGGTTCAGCTTTTGCTGGTATGCCCACAGCAGGTCTTACTCTCGAGTCTGTGATTGAGCTAGCTAAGGAGATTGAGCTGAGGTTAGTTAGGCAGGGAGCGATGCCTGATTATTACCAGTTGGGAGTTCAGTCGAGTGGATTGCAGGCTACTCCGTATTCGAGTTTTCATGTTGGTTCGAGTAGTCAGCAACGAGGTTCGACTCAGCAGAGTCAGAGACAGCAGCAGCGAGTGCATCGGAGCAGTAGACATGGTCGTGGAGGTCAGCGTAGATCATTCAGATTTGGGTCAGGTGCTTCGAGCAGCAGCAGTGGTCGTAGTTCTGGATCAGCGGCCAGTGTTTGTCAGACTTGTGGTAGAGTCCATCAGGGACCGTGTTATCTGACACCGTTGACATGTTTCAGATGCGGGCAGACAGGACATTTTGCCAGATCGTGTCCTTATCCCGGATATCAGCAGCAGCAGATTCCGCGATTCCCACAAGCAGTCGATTGCTAGTACAGCACCCGTGCCATTTCAGTTACCACCAGCTCAGCATCAGAGTTCTACTCAGTTTGTTCCACAGCAGAGTCGTGGTAGAGGTACTAGAGGAGGTACCCGAGGTGTTGGCCAGACTTCTACCAGTCAGCAGGGAGGTCGAGGCCAGGCCAGAGTTTTTCATATGACTCAGCAGGATGCTCAGGCATCTAATGCAGTCGTGGCAGGTATTCTTTCTGTTTGTTACCTGGATGCTTTGGTTTTGTTTGATCCGGGTGCCACGCATTCGTTTGTTTCTCCTATTTTTGCTTCTAAATCTTGTTGGCAAGCTTCGAGGATGGCTTTTCCTTTGTCTGTTGCCACTCCTCTGAGTGATTCTTTGGACGCCGATATTGTTCTTTCTGGTTGTCCAGTTCTCGTGGGAGATAGAGAATTACCCGCTGATTTGATTTTGTTGGATGTGATGGAGTTCGATGTTATTTTGGGAATGGATTGGTTGTCTCAGCACTATGCCGTGGTTGATTGCAGGAATAAGGAGGTGACTTTCAGAATTCCTGGTGAAGAAGATTTTAAGTTTGTTGGTGACAGGAGTTCAGCACCTCAGAATCTTATTTCTGTTATTTCAGCTAGGAAGTTGTTGAAGAAAGGTTGTCAGGGGTTTTTGGCATTGGTTAGGGATACGTCAGTGGAGAAGTTGTCACTCACAGATGTTCCTGTTGCTGGTGAGTTTCCTGATGTTTTTCCCGAGGAGTTGCCAGGTTTACCACCTCATAGAGAGATTGAGTTCTGTATTGATGTGGTTCCAGGTGTTACTCCTATATCTATGCCACCCTATCGTATGGCTCCTGCAGAGTTGAGAGAGTTGAAGGAGCAGTTGCAAGAGTTGTTGGATAAGGGTTTTATTAGACCTAGTGTTTCCCCTTGGGGTGCACCAGTCCTGTTTGTGAAGAAGAAGGATGGTACCCTGAGACTGTGCATTGACTACAGAGAGCTGAATAAGGTGACAGTGAAGAACAAGTATCCTCTCCCGAGGATAGATGATTTGTTTGATCAGCTCCAGGGTGCACATTCTTTTCTAAGGTTGACTTGAGGTCGGGTTATCATCAGCTGCGGATTAGTGAAGCTGATATTCCTAAGACAGCTTTCCGCACTCGATATGGTCATTATGAATTTCTGGTGATGTCTTTTGGTTTGACTAATGCACCAGCAGCTTTTATGGACCTGATGAACAGAGTATTCCGACCGTATGTGGATCAGTTTGTGGTAGTCTTCATTGATGATATACTGGTATATTCAAGGAGTATGGAAGAGCACGTATATCATTTGAGGATTGTACTACAGACACTGAGAGATCATCAGCTTTATGCTAAATTCTCGAAGTGTGATTTTTGGATGGAGAGTGTTTCTTTTCTTGGACACGTAGTGTCTAAAGAAGGTATTCAGGTTGATCCACAGAAGGTTGAAGCAGTATCTGAGTGGCCTAAACCTACTTCAGTTACTGAGATTCGGAGTTTTCTGGGTTTAGCCGGGTATTATAGGCGGTTTGTGCAGGATTTTTCCAAGATAGCAGCCCCTATGACTCGCTTGACTCAGAAGAATGTTAGATTCGAGTGGTCAGAAGCTTGTGAGAATAGTTTTCAGTTGTTGAAGGAGAAGTTGACCACAGCGCCAGTATTAGCTTTGCCTAATAGTGTGGATAAGTTCACAGTTTACTGTGATGCCTCTAGAATTGGTCTTGGTTGTGTGTTGATGCAGAATGGAAGGGTGATAGCCTATGCTTCGAGGCAGTTGAAGAAGCATGAGCAGAACTATCCCACACATGATCTTGAGATGGCTGTAGTGATCTTTGCTTTGAAGATTTGGAGACATTATTTGTACGGGGTGACTTGTGAGATATTTACTGATCACAAGAGCCTTAAGTACATTTTTCAGCAGCGAGATTTGAATCTGAGGCAGAGAAGATGGTTGGAATTGTTGAAGGATTATGATTGTGAGATTCTTTACCATCCGGGTAAAGCTAATGTGGTAGCAGATGCCTTGAGTAGGAAGTCCTCAGGTAGTCTTGCTCACATCGGTGTGGAGAGGAGACCATTGATCCAGGAATTGCATCTGATGGTGGATCAAGGTCTGATGATGAAGATCAGTAGATCAGGTGGACTGTTAGCTCAGTTTAAAGTACGATCTGTACTAAGGGATAGGATTAAAGCAGCTCAGAGCCGAGATCCTATTCTGGAAGAGCTTGCAGAGAATGTCAGAGCAGGGAAGTTCACTGATTTCACACTCGATGATGATGGTGTGTTGTGGATCAGTGGTAGATTGTGTGTTCCTGATGTGGATGATTTGAGAGAAGAGATCTTAGAGGAAGCACATTCTATAGCTTACAGCGTTCATCCTGGTGTTACTAAGATGTACCACAGTATCAGAGATCTATACTGGTGGGATGGATTGAAGAAGGATGTTGCTGATTATGTTGCTAAGTGCTTGACGTGTCAGCAAGTGAAAGCCGAACATCAGAAGCCTTCTGGGAAGCTTCAACCTCTTCCTATTCCCGAGTGGAAGTGGGAAAGGATAGCTATGGATTTTGTAGTCGGTTTACCTCGTTCGAAGGATGGATACGATTCCATCTGGGTGATTGTAGACAGATTGACGAAGTCTGCACATTTCTTGCCTGTGAAAGCCACATATTCAGTTGCTAGATTGGCGAAGTTGTACGTGAAGCATATTGTATGCCTTCATGGAGTACCTGTGTCCATTGTGTCAGATAGAGGTTCGGTGTTTACTTCTCGTTTTTGGCAGAAGTTGCAGGAAGCGATGGGCACTAGGTTGGATTTCAGTACTGCTTTTCATCCTCAGACAGATGGTCAGTCTGAGAGGACGATCCAGACACTAGAAGATATGTTGAGGATGTGTGTCTTGGATTTGGGAGGTAGCTGGGATGATCATTTGTCGCTTGTTGAGTTTGCATATAATAACAGCTACCATAGCAGTATTGGCATGGCACCATATGAGGCGTTGTATGGAAGGAAGTGTAGATCCCCGTTGTGTTGGGATGAGATTGGTGAAAGAGCTTTTGACTGGACCAGAGATGGTTCAGGATGCTGCAGAGAAAGTCGCCGTGATCAAGCGGAGATTAGAGACCGCAGTTAGCAGACAGAAGAGTTATGCGGATCCTAGGCGCAGAGATGTGGAGTTTCAGGTTGGAGATTTCGTTTTTCTGAAAGTATCTCCGATGAAGGGTGTGATGAGATTTGGCAGGAAGGGTAAGTTAGCACCGAGATATATTGGACCGTTTGAGATTCTGGAGAGAGTTGGCACTGTTGCATATCGGTTGGATTTACCTCCGAGTATGTCACAAGTGCATCCAGTATTTCATATCTCGATGTTGAGGAAGTATATCTCAGATCCTTCACACGTGTTGCAACCTGACAGTGTGGAAGTGAGTGAAGATTTGACGTTTGTAGAAGAACCTGTGGCGATCGTAGATTTTCAAGTTCGACAGTTGAGATCGAAGCAGATTCCGATGGTTAAGGTTTTGTGGCGTAGCGACAGAGTTGAAGAGCATACGTGGGAGACTGAAGCTGAGATGCGAGCTTCTTACCCGTATCTCTTTCTTTCCTGATTCTGTAATCTTATTTTTAGAATTCGAGGACGAATTCTTGTAAGGGGGGAAGACTGTAATATCCCGTAATTTTAAAAATATTTTTACACTGTACCGGGATATGCAGTGTCAGTGATTTTTATATTTTATATGATATTTTTATGAGTTAATATGTATTTTAAACCTATTTTAATTACTGTCTATTATTTTCAGTATTTTACGTAAAATTTTCCCGGGGACTTTCATTTTCGGGGAAATTTCCACGTAAACAATGTATTATTAATTATTTTAAATGTATTTACGGGTTTGCATGAACTCATACATATTGTTAAATTATTAAATAAAGCCTGTGTGTGTATATTTAATTAGGGTTTATTATTACCCTAATATTTTATTATTTATTTATTATTATTTGATTATTTTATTTATTATTAAATTATTAAAATTTATTTTTTTATTTTTTTATTTTTTTTTCTTTTTCTTTTTCTTTTCCTTTTTCTTTCTTTTTCTTTTCTTTTCTCTTTCCTTTTCTTTCTTTTTCTTTTTCTTCTTCTTCTTCTTTCTTCTCCCGTGGGTGCCGCCGGACCACCATTTTTGCCACCGTGGTTTCTCCCTCCTCCGGCCACCGTTTTCGACACCGCCGGTCTCTATCTTCTCCTTGAGCTCCGGTGAGTGTTATTCTAGCTTTTGTTTGAGCTAAAATGGTCTAGAATTGCTTAGGTTTTGAGTTGAATATTTCGGCCACTTTTGGTTTTCGATTTTTTTTGAGCTTCAATTTGGATGATTCATGGAAACTTCCTTCACAAATGTTGTTCCTGGTAGTTTAATCTTCATGTATGAATTTTTGTAGAATTTTTGGAGATTGTTTGGATTTTTGGGTATTTTTTGAATATTTTAATATTATTTTCGAATTTTCGGAAATTAATTATTTAAATTATGAAATTGGAGTTTATGGTTGAATTAGGTGTTGAAATGAATTATAGGAATTTATTTGGAATTTTTATGAATTTCTAAGTATTTATTTTTAATTATTGAAGTTTATGTGATTTTGTAAAATTAAGTTAATTGGTGTTTTTATTTGAATTTAATGGTAAATTGAGTTAAATATTTATGTTATTGATAAATATGTTGAGAAAATTAATTTTGGATAATTGTATGATTTTTAGTGAATTTTTGAAGTAAATTAGGTATATATATATATATAGGGGTATTTTTGGTAATTTTACCCTAAATTGTCCTAAAAATGTAATTTAATTGGTTTTAATATTTATTTAAGGTATAAAAATGATTTCTACAAAATATTTGGTATTTTTAACTAATTAAAACTATTTTCCGTGAATTATTTTCAATTATATATATAATATACGGTTTTTCAAATAAAATGAGTTTTAATCGATTTTTATAGTGTTTCAAGGTCAATTATGTAATTTTTATTTATAAAATGTATTTTTATGATTTAAGGATATTTTTGGTATATTTGAATATATATTCTGTGTTTGTGGACCCCGGTCGACAGATTGTAGTCTGGAGTCCGATCGAGGGGTTGTGATTGTTTATGGTGTTATTTTCGAAGTGTATTTTCTTTGCAGGGTCGGCTCTACTCTTTTGAGTAGAGAGATGTCTGTTTTACAGGGGAGGTTCTGCCGGATTTCCGGTAGAATTCTCGTAAAACGTGATATCCAGTCGAACCCTAATTTTCGATTCTGTATTTAATACTCTAGATTGAATTCTAGGATTTCTGTTAGGGTTATTCTGATGTCGAGTAATTATTTCTTATTTAGTTGCGCCGAGACCGAGGGTTAGTGGACCAGGCCCGTCGGACCTGTCTCGTGGAGCGCATTAGGTGAGTTACTATATTATATATATATGCTTAGGATGCATGATTTAGAAAATGCATGTTTTATTTTGACTAATTATGCATAAATAACATGATTTATATTCAAGTATATTTTTGGTATATTTTTGGTATATAATAAATTATATACATGTTTTATTAATAAAATATATTTAAAATGTTTTTAAATATATTTTTAGTTTAATTCATGATTTGATTGAATTTATTTGACGTATATATACTCAAAATATACCTGGTTTATGTTTGGTATATTTTCGGTATATATATGGTTTATATTGTTGATTTATTTAAATTCATGTATCATGTATTTGTGAATGAATGTTTTATTATTTATTACTGAAGGATATCAATAGAACGTGCTACCTAGTGGGCAGCACTAGGACCGAGTACGTACCGGTACGCCTATAGTATTTAGGCTTTATTATTGACTATTTGTGGATATCGATTTGATTATGATTATTGATATATGTGAGATGTGGTTTGGGTGTGATTGCTGGAGCTCGGTTGACCAAGTGTCTCGGGGCCAATCACACTGGCAGTCAGACTGCTGGAGCTCGGTTGACTTAGTGTCTCGGGGCCAGTCTACTGTCCATATGGATTAAGTGGATATATTTGGAATTAGTGAGCCTGTATGGCTAGAGTGTTGTTTAACACTATTTTTCTGAGGTTGCGATATTCTAGGGTTCTATGTGATCCTTCATAAAAGTTGATTTTCAGACAAAATATATAAAATGATTTTTCTGCATCTGTATGAACTTGCCTGTATATATACATATTACTCATATACTGTTGACTGTATGCATTATCACTTAGAGTGTATGTATATATACTATAGTAATTCACTCAGTGAGGTCTGACTCCCCTCCGTTGACTATTTTTCAGGAGAGTCAACTTCCTCAGACCTCAGTAGCAGGTCGATACGCCGGATTTCTTCCGCCCCGGCTTCTTTATGTAAATTGTCTACTTGAGTCTTATTTATTTTATCTAGACACTGCAGTAGCTGTAAATTACAGTATTGGATTTTATGTACTTTATTTTAAAGAGATGTATTATGTTAAAACGGGATTTGTATAAAGATTATACATTTATGAGATTATATATGCGATGTGATGAGTTTTGAATTATATCCAGTTGAGATGGATGATATTGTAATATTTATGATATTTATGATTTTATTTTCCGCTGCACATATATATATTATATGGTTATTATTGCATTTTTATTTTATTTTTAGGCTTGCTACGGGTTCCGGATTCGAAAGAATTCCCGTTCCCTAGCGCCGGTCATGACTCCTGTTTTGGGTCGTGACAAAGTATCTCGGGGCCAATCACACTGACAGTCAGACCGCTGGAGCTCGGTTGACTTAGTGTCTTGGGGCCAGTCTACTGTCTAAATGGAATAAGTGAATATATTTGGAATAAGTGAGCCTGTATGGCTAGAGTGTTGTCTAATACTGTTTTGAGGTTGCGATTTTCTAGGGTTCTATTTGATCCTTCATAAACTGTGATTTTCAATAAAAATATATAAAATGATTTTATTGCATCTGCGTGTATTTGCTTGTATATTATACTTATTATATATATACTATTGACTGTATGCATTGTCATTTAGTATGCATGTATATATATTATTGTCACAACCCAAAACAGGGGCCATGACCGGCTCTAGGGAACGAGAATTCTTTCGAATCTGAAACCCGTAGCAAGCGTAAAATAAAATAAACATGCGATAGTAATAATAACACACAATTAAATAAAATATTATGTAGCGGGATAAAATCATAATTATCAAAATAATAATCCACCATCATGGGATTTAAATCAAATTCTCATCTCACATATATAAATAAACTCGTTAATACAAGTTTTAGTTCAAATCTTAAAATACATAACTCACACAAATGAATACACAAAACCACATCTTATTTACAACTACTGCAGTGCCTAGATTATAAAAATAAAACTCAAGTTAGCAGTTTACATAAAAAAGCCGGGGCGGAAGAAATCCGGCGTACAGGCCTACTACTGAGGTCTGATGAAGATGAATCTCTTGAAAAACAGTCAACAGAGGGGAGTCAGACCTCACTGAGTGAATTACTATAATATATATACATGCATACTAAATGACAATGCATACAGTCAACAATATATATAATATGTATGTATACAAGCAATAACACACAGATGCAATAAAATCATTTTATATATTTATTAAAAATCATTGTTTATGAAGGATCAAATAGAACCCTAGAAAATCGCAACCTCATACAGTGTTAGACAACACTCTAGCCATACAGGCTCACTTATTCCAAATATATTCACTTATTCCATTTAGACAGTAGATTGGCCCCGAGACACTAAGTCGACCGAGCTCCAGCAGTCTGACTATCAGTGTGATTGGCCCCGAGACCACTTGGTCAACCGAGCTCCAGTAATCACACTCCCAAATCATATCACACATCAAATAATCATATCCGATCAACATCCATAATGGTTAGTAATATAGCCTAAATGCTATAAGCGTACCGATACGTACTCGGTCCTAGTGCTGCCCACTAGGTAGCACGTTCTATTGATATCCTTCATTGAAATATAAAGCATACATTCATAAAAATAAATGATGCATGAATTTAAATATAATAGCAACAATAACCATATATATACTAGAAATATACCAAAAGTAAACTAGGTATATTTCGAATATATATACGTCAAATAAATCCAATATAATCATAAAATAAACAAAATATATATTTTAAAACATTTTAGATATAAATGTTTAACAAAGCATGCATAAAATTTAAAATATACAAAAAATAAACCAAAAATACCCTAAAAATAAACGTAAGTACTAATTAAATCATTATGCATATTTAATCAAAATAAAACATATATTTCTAAAATCATGCATCCTAAAGCATATATATATAAAATAGTAACTCACACTTAGTGCACTCCTCGAGATGGATCCGACAGGCTTGGTCCACTAGGCCTCGATCTCGGCGTAACTAAATAAAGAAAAATAATAGACATCAGAATAAACCTAACAGAAAATCCTAGAAACTCGATCTAGAATATTGGACACAGAATCAAAATTAGGGTTCGACCGGACATCACGTTTTACGAGAATTCTACTGAAAATCCGGCAAAACCTCCCACGTAAAAAGGACATCTCTCTACTCAAAGAGTAGAGCCGGCCCTGCAAAGAAACACACTTCGAAAAATAGACACATAAACACAACCATAACCCCTCGGTCGGACTCCAAACTACAGTTTACCGATCGGGGTCCATAATTCACAGAACAATATAAAAATACCAAAAAATATCCTTATATACTAAAAACTCATTTAATAAGTAGAAATTACATAATTAACCGTAAAACAAATTAAAAACCAATAAAAACTCATTTATTTAGAAAAATCGTATATTATATATATATTTTAAAATAATTCACGAAAAATAGTTTTAATTAATTAAAAATACTAAATAATTTGTAGAAATCATTTTTATACCCTAAATAACTATTAAAACCAATTTAATTACATTTTTAGTCAATTTAGGGTAAAATTACCAAAATACCCCCTATATATATAAATATACTAAAATTACTCCAAAAATTCACCAAAAATCATATAATTGCACAAAATTAATTTTCTCAGCATATTTATCAATAATATCAATAATTAAACTCAATTAACTAATTAATTTCAATTAAAAACACTATTAATCCTATTTTCAACAATTACATAAACTAATTAAATTCAAAATAAATACATAGAAATTCATAAAAATTCCAAATAAATTTATATAATTCATTTCAACACCTATATTTATCATAAAACATAATTACATAATTACATAATGTCACGACCCAAAATAGGGGCCATGACCGGCGCTAGGGAACGGGAATTCTTTCGAATCCGGAACCCGTAGCAAGCCTAAAAATAAAATAAATCATGCAATAACAATAATCAATATAATATATATGCAGCGGAAATAAAAATCTTAATATCACAATATCATTTTCATCACTGGATTTAAATTAAAATCTCATCTCATAGATACATAATCTCTTTAGTACAAATCCAGTTTTAATATAATACATCTTTTTAAAATAAAGTACATGAAATCCAATACTTTAATTCACAACTACTGCAGTGTCTAGATAATATAAATAAGACTCAAGTAAAAGATTTACATAAAGAAGCCGGGGCGGAAGAAATCCAGCGTATCGACCTGCTACTGAGGTCTGAAGAAGTTGACTCTCCTGAAAAATAGTCAACGGAGGGGAGTCAGACCTCACTGAGTGAATTACTATAATATATATACATACACACTAAGTGATAATGCATACAATCAACAGTATATATATAATATGTATATATACAGGCAATTGCACACAGATGCAATAAAATCATTTTTTATGTATTTTATCTGAAAAACATCTTTTATGAAGGATCAAATAGAACCCTAGAATATTGCAACCTCAGAAAATAGTGTTAAACAACACTCTAGCCATACAGGCTCACTTATTCCAAATATATCCACTTAATCCATTTAGACAGTAGACTGGCCCCGAGACACTAAGTCAACCGAGCTCTAGCAGTCTGACTGCCAGTGTGATTGGCCCCGAGACACTTGGTCAACCGAGCTCCAGCAATCACACCCACAAACCATATCTCACATATCGATGATCATAATCAAATCAATATCCATAAATAAGTTAGTAATATAGCCTAAAGCTATAGGCGTACCGGTACGTACTCGGTCCTAGTGCTGCCCACTAGGTAGCACGTTCTATTGATATCCTTCATTAATAAATAATATAAAACATTCATTCACAAAAATAAATGATGCATGAATGTAAATGAAATAACAATATAATCCATATATATACCAGAAATATACCAAAAGTAAACCAGGTATATTTCGAGTATATATACGTCAAATAAATCCAGTCAAATCATAAATTAAACTAAAAATATATTTAAAAATATTTTAAATATATTTTATTAACAAAACATGTATATAATTTATTATATACTAGAAATAAACCAAAAATATACTTAATATAAACTTAGGAAATAATCAAATTATTTATGCATATTTAATCAACATAAAACATGCATTTCTAAATCATGCATCCTAAGCATATATATATAGTATAGTAACTCACCTAATGCGCTCCACGAGACAGGTCCGACGGGCCTGGTCCACTAGCCCTCGGTCTCGGCGCAACTAAACAAGCAATAAATAACCGACATTAGAATAATCCTAACAGAAATCCTAGAATTCAATCTAGAGTGTTAAAATACGAAAACAGAATTAGGGTTCGACTGGACATCACGTTTTACGAGAATTCTATCGAAATCCGACAGAACCTCCCCTGTAAAACGGACATCTCTCTACTCAAAAGAGTAGAGCCGACCCTGCAAAGAAACACACTTCAAAAAATAAACTCAACACTCAACCACAACCCCTCGGTCGGACTCCAATTACAGTCTACCGACCGGGGTCCACAAATACAAAACAATTCTAGAAATACCAAAAATATCCTTAAATCACAGAAATACATTTCATAGGTGGAAATTACATAATTAACCTTAAAACACTGTAAAAACCGATTAAAACTCATTTTATTTGAAAAACCGTATATTATATATATAATTGAAAATAATTCACGAAAAATAGTTTTAATTAGTTAAAAATACTAAATAATTTATAGAAATCATTTTTATACCTTAAATAACTATTAAAACCAATTAAATTACATTTTTAGACAATTTAGGGTAAAATTACCAAAATACCCCTATATATATAAATATACTTAAATTACTTCAAAAATTCACCAAAAATTATACAATTATCCAAAATTAATTTTCTCAACATATTTATCAATAATATCAATAATTAAACCCAATTAACCAATTAAATTCAATTTAAAACACAATTAACCCTAATTTCTCAAAATCACATAAACTTCAATAATTCAAAATAAATACTTGGAAATTCATAAAAATTCCAAATAAATTCCCATAATTCATTTCAACACCCAATTTAACCATAAACTCCAATTTCATAATTTAAATAATTAATTTCCGAAAATTAGAAAATAATATTAAAATATTCAAAAATACCCAAAAATCCAAAAAATCTCCAAAAATTCTACAAAAATTCATACATGTAGATTAAGTTACTAGAATCAACATTTGTGAAGGTATTTTTCATGAATCAATCAATTCAAAGCTCAAAAAAAAATCAAAAACCCTAATAGGCCGAAATTGAAAATTCGAAACCTAAGCAAACCTAGACCATTTTATCTCAAACAAAAGCTAGAATCACACTCACCGGAGCTCAAGGAGAAGAAAGAGACCGGCGGGTATCGAAAACGGTGGCCGGAGGAGGGAGAAACGGTGATGGATCAACTTTCGGCCAAAAGAGGAAAAATGAAGCTGCCGGGGCCGTGGAAAGGAGCTGGAGGCGACGGAGGACGGCTGGGAACGACGGTGGCAAGCCGGGAGGCACACCGACAGTAGGTGACCAGAGTTGCAGCGGTGAGGGGAAGGGTGGTGGTCATCGAGCGCGGGAGAAAGAAGAAGGAGAAGAAGAAAAAGAAAAAGAAAGAAAAAGGAAAGAAAAAGAAAAAGAAAAAGAAAGGAAAAACAAAAAAAAAGAAAAAAAAAAGAAAAAGAAAAAATAAAATAAAATAAAATAATTAAATATTAATAAAATAATAATAATAAAAAAATAAATTTTAATAATTTAATAATAAATAAAATAATTAAATAATAATAAATAAATAAATAATACAATATTAGGGTTTTATGTACTAAACCCTAATTAAATAAATAATTACACACATAGTCTTTATTTAGTAATTTAAAAATACGTATGAGTTCATGCAAGTCCGAAAATATATTTAAAATAATTAATACTAAAATATTTACGTGAAAATTTCGCCGAAAATGCAAGTCCCGGGAAAATTTTACGTAAAGTACTGTAAATAAAACACAGTAATTAAAATAGGTTTAAAATACATAACAACTCGTAAAAATATCATATAAAATATAGAAATTATTAACACTGCATATCCCGGTACAGTGTAAAAATATAAAAAAAAACACGGGATATTACAGTCTTCCCCCCTTACAAGAATTCGTCCTCGAATTCCAAAAGATAAGATCAAGAAGGAAAGAGATACGGGTAAGAAGCTCGCATCTCAGCTTCAGTCTCCCACGTATGCTCTTCGACTCTGTCGCTACGCCACAGAACCTTGACCATCGGAATCTGCTTCGATCGCAACTGTCGAACTTGAAAATCAACGATCGCCACAGGTTCTTCCACAAACGTCAAATCTTCACTCATTTCCACACTGTCAGGCTGCAACACGTGTGAAGGATCTGAGATATACATCCTCAACATCGAGATATGAAATATTGGATGCACTTGTGACATACTCGGAGGCAAATCCAACCGATATGCAACAGTGTCAACTCTCTCCAGAATCTCAAACGGTTCCAATGTATCTCGGTGCTAACTTACCCTTCCTGCCAAATCTCATCACACCCTTCATCGAGATACCTTCAGAAAAATGAAATCTCCAACCTGAAACTCCACATCTCTGCGCCTAGGATCCGTATAACTCTTCTGTCTGCTAACTTGCGGTCTCTAATCTGCGCTTAATCACGGTGACTTTCTCTGCAGCATCCTGAACCATCTCTGGTCCAGTCAAAGCTCTCTCACCAATCTCATCCTAACTCAATGGGGATCTACACTTCCTTCCATACAACGCCTCATACGGTGCCATGCCAATACTGCTATGGTAGCTGTTATTATATGCAAACTCAACAAGCGACAAATGATCATCCCAGCTACCTCCCAAATCCAAGACACACATCCTCAACATATCTTTCAGTGTCTGGATCGTCCTCTGAGACTGGCCATCTGTCTGAGGATGAAAAGCAGTACTGAAATCCAACCTAGTGCCCATCGCTTCTTGTAACTTCTGCCAAAAACGAGAAGTAAACACCGAACCTCTATCTGACACAATGGACACAGGTACTCCATGAAGGCACACAATATGCTTCACATACAATTTCGCCAATCTAGCAACTGAATATGTGGCTTTCACAGGCAAGAAATGTGCAGACTTCGTCAATCTGTCTACAATTACCCAAATGGAATCGTATCCATCCTTCGAACGAGGTAAACTGATCACAAAATCCATAGCTATCCTTTCCCACTTCCACTCGGGAATAGGAAGAGGCTGAAGCTTCCCAGAAGGCTTCTGATGTTCGGCTTTCACTTACTGACACGTCAGACACTTAGCAACATAATCAGCGACATCCTTCTTCAATCCATCCCACCAGTATAGATCTCTGATACTGTGGTACATCTTGGTAACACCCGGATGAACGTTGTAGGCTGTAGAATGTGCTTCCTCTAGGATCTCTTCTCTCAAATTATCCACATCCGGAACACACAATCTACCACTGATCCACAACACACTATCATCATCAAGTGTGAAATCAGTGAACTTCCCTGCTCTGACATTCTCTGTAAGCTCTTCCAGAATAAGATCTCGGCTCTGAGCTGCTTTAATCCTATCCCTTAGTACATATCGTACTTTAAACTGAGCTAACAGTCCACCTGATCTACTAATCTTCATCATCAGACCTTGATCCACCATCAGATGTAATTCCTGGATCAATGATCTTCTATCAACACCGATGTGAGCAAGACTACCTGAGGACTTCCTACTCAAGGCATCTGCTACAATATTAGCTTTACCCGGATGGTAAAGAATCTTGCAATCATAATCCTTCAACAATTCCAACCATCTCCTCTACCTCAGATTCAAATCTCGCTACTGAAAAATGTACTTAAGGCTCTTGTGATCAGTAAATATCTCACAAGTCACCCCGTACAGACAATGTCTCTAAATCTTCAAAGCAAAGATCACTGCAGCCATCTCTAGATCATGTGTAGGATAGTTCTGCTCATGCTTCTTCAACTGCCTCGAAGCATAGGCTATCACCCTTCCATTCTGCATCAACACACAACCAAGACCAATTCTAGAGGCATCACAGTAAACTGTGAACTTATCCACACTATTAGGCAAAGCTAATACTGGCGCTGTGGTCAACTTCTCCTTCAACAACTGAAAACTATTCTCACAAGCTTCTGACCACTCGAATCTAACATTCTTCTGAGTCAAGCGAGTCATAGGGGCTGCTATCCTGGAAAAATCCTGCACAAACCGCCTATAATACCCGGTTAAACCCAGAAAACTCTGAATCTCCGTAACAGAAGTAGGTCTAGGCCATTCAGACACAGCCTCAACCTTCTGTGGATCAACCTGAATACCTTCTTTAGACACTACGTGTCCAAGAAAAGAAACACTCTCCATCCAAAAATCACACTTCGAGAATTTAGCATAAAGCTGATGATCTCTCAATGTTTGTAGTGCAATCCTCAAATGATATACATGCTCTTCCATACTCCTCGAATATACCAGTATATCATCAATGAAGACTACCACAAACTGATCCACATACGGTCTGAATATTCTGTTCATCAGGTCCATAAAAGCTGCTGGTGCATTAGTCAAACCAAAAGACATCACCAGAAACTCATAATGACCATATCTAGTGCGGAATGTTGTCTTAGGAATATCATATTCACTAATCCGCAACTGATGACAACCCGACCTTAAGTCAACCTTAGAAAAGAATTGTGCACCCTGGAGCTGATCAAACAAATCATCTATCCTCGGGAGAGGATACTTGTTCTTCACTGTCACCTTATTCAGCTCTCTATAGTCAATGCACAGTCTCAGGGTACCATCCTTCTTCTTCACAAACAGGACTGGTGCACCCCAAGGAGAAACACTAGGTCTAATGAAACCTTTATCCAATAACTCTTGCAACTGCTCCTTCAACTCTCTCAACTCTGCAAGAGCCATTCGATAGGGTGGCATAGATATAGGAGTAGTACCTGGTACCACATCTATACAGAACTCAATCTCTCTGTGAGGTGGTAAACCTGGCAACTCCTCGGGAAAAACATCAGGGAACTCACAAGCAACAGGAACATCTGTGAGTGACAACTTCTCCACTGACGTATCCTTGACCAATGCCAAATACCCCTGGCAACCTTTCCTCAACAACTTCCTAGCTGTAATAGCAGAAATAAGATTCTGAGGTGCTGAACTTCTATCACTAACAAACTTAAATTCTACTTTACCAGGAATTCTAAAAGTCACCTCCTTATTCCTGCAATCTACCACGGCGAAGTGCTGAGATAACCAATCCATTCCCAGAATAACATCAAACTCCATCACATCCAACAAAATCAAATCAGCAGATAATTCTCTATCTCCCACGAGAACTGGACAACCAGAAAGAACAATATCGGTGTCCAAGGAATCACTCAGAGGAGTGGCAACAGACAAAGGAAAAGCCATCCTCGAAGCTTGCCAATAAGATTTAGAAGCAAAAATGGGAGAAACAAACGAATGTGTGGCACCCGGATCAAACAAAACCCATGCATCCAGGTAACAAACAGAAAGAATACCTACCACGACTGCATTAGATGCCTGAGCATCCTGCTGAGTCAGATGGAAGACTCTGGCCTGACCTCGACCTCCCTGCTGACTGGTAGAAGCCTGGCCAACACCTCTGGCACCTCCTCTAGTACCTCTACCATGACTCTGCTGTGGAACAAACTGAGTGGAACTCTGATGCTGGGCTGGTGGTAACTGAAATGGCATGGGTACAGCACTAGCAATCAACTGCTGTGGGAATCGCGGAATCTGCTGCTGTTGATACCCGGAATAAGGACACAATCTGGCAAAATGTCCTGTCTGCCCGCATCTGAAACATGTCAGTGGTGTCAGATAACACGGTCCCTGATGGACTCTACCACAAGTCTAACAAACACTGGCCGCTGATCCAGAACTACGACCACTGCTGCTGCTCGAAGCACCTGACCCAAATCTGAACAATCTACACTGACCTCCACGGCCATGTCTACTGCTCCGATGCACTCGCTGCTGTTGTCTCTGACTCTGCTGAGTCGAACCTCGCTGCTGACTACTCGAACCAACATGAAAACTCGAATATGGAGTAGCCTGTGATCCACTCGACCGAACTCCCAACTGGTAATAATCAGGCATCGCTCCCTGCCTAACTAGCCTCAGCTCGATCTCCTTGGCTAACTCAATCACAGACTCAAGAGTAAGGCCTGCTGTAGGCATACCAGCAAAAGCTAAACCCAAACCAGTAACATATGTAGTAACAGCGAAATACTGATCTCGTATCAGATCCTCAGCATATCTACCCAGACGAAGAAATTCTTGGGTATACTCCTCTACAGATCGATCTCCACGAGAAATACTAGTCAAACGGAGATGATAGCTCAAACGAAGAGGCTTTGGACAGAATCTCCTCATGAATCGCTCTCGAAACTGAGCCCATGTCATCGTCATCATATAGGGTTGGATCATCTGAATAAACTAATCTAAGGCTGGTCCCTCAACAGACAACTCAACAATCATGATCCGCTGGTACTCGGTATGAGCAGTCCGAGTCCTAGTCTCAATCGCATGCAGAAAGTCTAACGGATCGGAAGTACCATCGAAAGCAATCCTGCCAACTCAGGCATAGAACAAAGCTGCCTCAGGGTCAGACATACCCTACTGATAGGCAGGCTGAACAGGCTGAACAACTGGAGGAACAGGAACATCAAACTCAGGCTCAACAGGCTCCTCGTCCTGTAACTCTCTCTGCCTACGGCGACCTGCCACTCCTCGAGGTCTACCTCTGCCATGACCTCTACGTCTAACTGGCTACTCAGGAGGTAAAACCTCATCCTGAAAAGACTCATCATCCTCGGCCTCAACGACCGGTGGAGCGACACGCGCTCGCCTCCTCATACTGAAAAGACAAACGGAAAGATTCAGACAAAATAGACAACGGAGGAATAACGCTGAAAACTAAAGCAAGGAATACTTATCAAGACATACTCGAACCTAATACACTGCAGTAGTTACCAAAAGAAAACACAACTTTAAAACTAGGGCCACAACTCACATAACTAAGCCCTGACACAGAACTCTGCTCTGATACCAACTTTGTCACGACCCAAAAAAGGGGCCAGGACCGGTGCTAGGGAACGGGAATTCTTTCGAATCCGGAACCCGTAGCAAGCCTAAAAATAAAATAAATCATGCAATAACAATAACCATATAATATATATGCAACGGAAATAAAAATCTTAAATATCACAATATCATTTTCATCACTGGATTTAAATTAAAATCTCATCTCATAGATACATAATCTCTTTAGTACAAATCCAGTTTTAATATAATACATCTCTTTAAAATAAAGTACATGAAATCCAATACTTTAATTCACAACTACTGCAGTGTCTAGATAATATAAATAAGACTCAAGTAAAAGATTTACATAAAGAAGCCAGGGCGGAAGAAATCCTGCGTATCGACCTGCTACTGAGGTCTGAAGAAGTTGACTCTCCTGAAAAATAGTCAACGGAGGGGAGTCAGACCTCACTGAGTGAATTACTATAATATATATACATACACACTAAGTGATAATGCATACAGTCAACAGTATATATATAATATGTATATATACAGGCAATTGCACACAGATGCAATAAAATCATTTTTATGTATTTTATCTGAAAAATATCTTTTATGAAGGATCAAATAGAACCCTAGAATATCGCAACCTCAGAAAATAGTGTTAAACAACACTCTAGCCATACAGGCTCACTTATTCCAAATATATCCACTTAATCCATTTAGACAGTAGACTGGCCCCGAGACACTAAGTCAACCGAGCTCCAGCAGTTTGACTGCCAGTGTGATTGGCCCCGAGACACTTGGTCAACCAAGCTCCAGCAATCACACCCACAAACCATATCTCACATATCGATGATCATAATCAAATCAATATCCATAAATAAGTTAGTAATATAGCCTAAAGCTATAGGCGTACCGGTACGTACTCGGTCCTAGTGCTGCCCACTAGGTAGCACGTTCTATTGATATCCTTCATTAATAAATAATATAAAACATTCATTCACAAAAATAAATGATGCATGAATGTAAATGAAATAACAATATAATCCATATATATACCAGAAATATACCAAAAGTAAACCAAGTATATTTCGAGTATATATACGTCAAATAAATCCAGTCAAATCATAAATTAAACTAAAAATATATTTAAAAACATTTTAAATATATTTTATTAACAAAACATGTATATAATTTATTATATACTAGAAATAAACCAAAAATATTCTTAATATAAACTTAGGAAATAATCAAATTATTTATGCATATTTAATCAACATAAAACATGCATTTCTAAATCATGCATCCTAAGCATATATATATAGTATAGTAACTCACCTAATGCGCTCCACGAGACAGGTCCGACGGGCCTGGTCCACTAGCCCTCGGTCTCGGCGCAACTAAACAAGCAATAAATAACCGACATTAGAATAATCCTAACAGAAATCTTAGAATTCAATTTAGAGTGTTAAAATACGGAAACAGAATTAGGGTTCGACTGGACATCACGTTTTACGAGAATTTTATCAAAAATCCGACAGAACCTCCCTTGTAAAACGGACATCTCTCTACTCAAAAGAGTAGAACCGACCCTGCAAAGAAACACACTTCGAAAAACAAGCTCAACACTCAACCACAACCCCTCGGTCGGACTCCAACTACAGTCTACCGACCGGGGTCCACAAATACAAAACAATTCTAGAAATACCAAAAATATCCTTAAATCACAGAAATACATTTCATAGGTGGAAATTACATAATTAACCTTAAAACACCGTAAAAACCGATTAAAACTCATTTTATTTGAAAAATCGTATATTATATATATAATTGAAAATAATTCACGAAAAATAGTTTTAATTAGTTAAAAATACTAAATAATTTATAGAAATCATTTTTATACCTTAAATAACGATTAAAACCAATTAAATTACATTTTTAGACAATTTAGGGTAAAATTACCAAAATACCCCTATATATATAAATATACTTAAATTACTTCAAAAATTCACCAAAAATTATACAATTATCCAAAATTAATTTTCTCAACATATTTATCAATAATATCAATAATTAAACCCAATTAACCAATTAAATTCAATTTAAAACACAATTAACCCTAATTTCTCAAAATCACATAAACTTCAATAATTCAAAATAAATACTTGGAAATTCATAAAAATTCCAAATAAATTCCCATAATTCATTTCAACACCCAATTTAACCATAAACTCCAATTTCATAATTTAAATAATTAATTTCCGAAAATTAGAAAATAATATTAAAATATTCAAAAATACCCAAAAATCCAAAAAATCTCCAAAAATTCTACAAAAATTCTTACATGTAGATTAAGTTACTAGGATCAACATTTGTGAAGGTAGTTTTCATGAATCAATCAATTCGAAGCTCAAAAAAAATCAAAAACCCTAATAAGCCGAAATTGAAAATTCGAAACCTAAGCAAACCTATACCATTTTAGCTCAAACCAAAGCTAGAATCACACTCAGTGGAGCTCAAGGAGAAGAAAGAGACCGACGGTGTCGAAAACGGTGGCCGGAGGAGGGAGAAACGGTGATGGATCAACTTTCGGCCAAAAGAGGAAAAATGAAGCTGCCGGCGCCTGGGAAAGGAGCTGGAGGTGGCGGAGGACGGCTGGGAACGGCGGTGACAAGCCGGGAGGCACACCGACGGTAGGTGACTGGAGTTACAGCGGTGAGGGGAAGGGTGGTGGTCGTCGGGCGCGGGAGAAAGAAGAAGGAGAAGAAGAAAAAGAAAAAGAAAGAAAAAGGAAAGAAAAAGAAAAAGAAAAAGAAAGAAAAAAGAAAAAAAAAAGAAAAAAAGAAAAAGAAAAAATAAAATAAAATAAAATAATTAAATATTAATAAAATAATAATAATAAAAAAATAAATTTTAATAATTTAATAATAAATAAAATAATTAAATAATAATAAATAAATAAATAATACAATATTAGGGTTTTATGTACTAAACCCTAATTAAATAAATAATTACACACATAATCTTTATTTAGTAATTTAAAAATACGTATGAGTTCATGCAAGTCCGAAAATATATTTAAAATAATTAATACTAAAATATTTACGTGAAAATTTCGCCGAAAATGCAAGTCCCGGGAAAATTTTACGTAAAGTACTGTAAATAAAACACAATAATTAAAATAGGTTTAAAATACATAACAACTCGTAAAAATATCATATAAAATACAAAAATTATTAACACTGCATATCCCGGTACAGTGTAAAAATATAAAAAAAAACACGGGATATTACACATAATTTATTTAATTACTTTTCGAAAATTAGAAAATAATAATAAAATATTCAAAAATACCCAAAAATCAAAATAATTCCCAAAAATTCACACATGTATATTAAGCTAAGGGGAACAACATTTGTGAAGGAATTTTTCATGAATCAATCAATTCAAAGTTCAAAAAAATCAAGAACCCTAAAATGGCCGAATTACCAAAATCGAAACCTAAGCAAATCAAGACCATTTTAAGTGAAACAAAGCTTGGAATCACACTCACTGGAGCTCAAGGAGAAGAAAGAGACCGACGGTGTCAAAAATGGTGGCCGAAAATGCCGTGAACGACGGTGAGAATGAATTCGGCTTCTCCAACGAAAACGAGCTTCCCGACGCCGGAAATGGGCTCTGCTGGCGGCGGAACAGCTGGAGGGAGGAGGTGGCACGCCGGGAGGTACACCGAAGATGAGAAAACGGGATGGCAGGCGACGGAACTGTGAGGAGGTGATCGGGGAAGAAGAAGAAGTAGGCGATGACACAACCGTAAATAACTCAAACTTTATATTTTTTGTTTAATATTAAATGTATATGTAAATATATATACTTTTACACTATATATTAAAATAATATAAACTCACAAAAATTAAATATACACCACACACATATAATTTAATATTTTAAATAATTTATACACTAAAAATAATTAAATAATATTAAAACTAATTAATAAATAATAAAATATTAGGGTAATTAATTAAACTCTAGTTAAATAAATAAATACACATATATACATTATTTAGTACTTCAAAAATATACATGAGTTCATGCAAGTCCGTAAAATTGTTTAAAATAATTAATAATAAATAATTTACATGTCAATTTTTCCGAAAATGCAAGTCCCAGGAAAATTTTACGTAAAGTGCTTAAAATAATATAAAACAATTAAAATCAATTTTAATTAAATAGCAACTCATGAAATATCATAAATATATACAAAAATTATTAACACTGCATATCCCGATGCATTATTAAAATATTTAAAAATATGGGATATTACAATTATAGTAATTCACTCAGTAAGGTCTGACTCTCCTCCGTTGACTATTTTTCAGGAGAGTCATCGTCTTCAGACCTCAGTAGCCGACCTGTACGCCTGATTTTTTCCTCCCCGGCTTTATTATGTAAATTGCTCACTTGAGTTTTATTTTATTAATCTAGACACTGCAGTAGTTATGGTCGATTGTTAGATTGTTGTATTATATTTGTATGAGATATGTACTTTAAATATTTGAACTGAATTTGTATTAAAGATATATTTATATATATGAGTTTGAGTTGTTGATTTAAATCTCGTAGTGGATTATTAGTTTGTAATATTTATGATTGTATTTCTGTTGGAGATTATTATAATTATGTTATTATTATTATTGCATGTTTTATTTTATTTTAAGGCTTGGTACGGGTTCCGGATTCGAAAGAATTTTCATTCCCTAGCGCCGGTCATGACCCTTGTTTTGGGTCGTGACAATCACGTTTTATGAAAATTCTACCAAAAATTCGACAGAACCTCCTTTATAAACGAACATCTCTCTACTTAAAAAGTAGAGCCGATTTTGCTAGAAAACACATTTCGAAATAGATTTCACAACATATTCACAAACCCTCAATCAGGATCCCAAACTGCAAATTCCACCGATCAAGGTCCACAATTCACCAGAAAATACAAAAAATATAATAAAATTTTATAAATGCCATTTAAATTCCAAAATATAGCAAATTAAATATTTAAACACTAAAATAATTCTTTCACTGATATTTACTTAAAAACCCTAATATTAATATAATATTATTAAAATCGATATTTCACGATAAATACACCAATATTAATAAAAATTTGTTTTATAAATCCAAATTATTTAATTAGGCCAAAAACATACTAAAAATTACTAGAAACCCATTTATTTACAAAAATAGTATATTATATATAATTTGAAAATAATTTTTGAAAAATAGTTTTAATTAGTTGAAAATAGTAATTAATTTGTAAAAATCATTTTTATACCTCAAATAATTATTAAAACCAATTTAACTTAATATTTAACTAAAATGACTATCAAATTACCAAAATAACCCTAGTATATAAAAATTCACATAATATACTATAATCACTCAAAAATTCAATAAAAAATATATAATTACTCTAAAATTATTTTCTCAACACATAATTGAATAAAATCGACAATTATACTCAATTAACTAATTAATTTTAACAAAACACATATATAACCTATATTTCCAAAATTTACATAAACTAAATAAAATTATAATAATTACACAAAAATCACAAAAATTATAAATTAAATTATAAAATTAATTTCAACCACCACAATCACTAAAAATCACAATTTCACAATTTATTTAATTAATTTACGAAAATTAGAAAATAATAATAAAATAATAAAAAATTCATAAAAATCAAAATAAATTCCAAAAATTCTAGATGTATATTAAGCTAAGGCAAGCATAATTTGTGAAGGAACTAAGCTTGGATCTCAAAGAATGAAGTTCAAAAAAATCGAAAAGCATAAATGACCGAAAATAGAATCAAGCTCAAAACCTTACCAAATCGAATATTTCAGGCTACAAGAAGCTTGGAAATGGCTTCTATGGAGTTTAAGGAGTTCAAAGGCACCGGAATCATCGGGTTTGGTGGCCGAAAAGTTAGTGAACGGAGAAGAGATGAGTTTCGACCAAATCACTCTTCAGCTGCTAGCAGCGTTGAAGAAGACGATAGGAGGCGACGAAGCTGCTGGCTGGAGAGGCAATGCTCCGGGAGGCACTCTAAATGGAGGGGAATGGAGTTGCAGCGGTGAGGGAGGGAGAGGCTCGGTGTCGGGGAAGAAGATGATGCTTTCTTCTTCTTTATATATATTATAACTTTATAATATAGTTTAATACTATATAATATATACTAAAAACACACGCCACATGTTTTAAATGCACACACTTATATATACACCTATATATATATATACACACACACACACATACATATATATATTTATATACTTTTAACTAAACAATAAACCCTAAATAATATAAATGCATGTATATATATATATTAATACATAAAATAATAATAGTGCATGAAACAATATAATTTAGTAAAATAAAATAACATTAAACATAAAATATTATTTTTCAAGATAATAAGTTTTGGGATAATTTTTTACGTAGAAAACTATAAATAAACGTAAAATAACGTTAATTATTCATAAAATAATTAAATAATCAAATATATATTTTTAAAATTTATTAACACTGCATATCTCGATTTAATATAAAACATTTAAAAATTCGGATTATAACAATATCAATACACAAAGGATCAAATAGAACCCTATTTAATCACAACCTTAATCAATAATACTGCTCTAGCCATACGGGCTCACTTACTTCCAAGGTAATTCACTTATTCCATTTTAGAAAGTAGACTGGTCTTGAGACACTAAGTCAACCGAGCTCCAGCAGTCTGACTGTTAGTGTGATTGGCCCCGAGACACTAGGTCAACCGAGCTCCCGCAATCACACTATTCAACCACATCAATGTCAATAAATAATCAATCAAATATCACCTCAAATAAGTTAGTAAATCAACCGTAAAATCTATCGCACTGATACGTACTCAGTCCTAGTGCTATCCACTAGGTAGCACATTCTATTGATATCCTTCATTTAAAAATTAAACATACATATGAAAAATAAATAATACATAACAACATTCATAATAATGAAATAAGCCATATATATATTAGAAATATACCTAAAATAAACTAAGTATATTTCAAGTATATATATATGCTAAATAAATTCGAAATCAATCATAAAAATATACCAATTATAAACCAATAATATACTAAAACATTCTAAATATATATATCAAAAATATAACAGGCATATATCAAAATAAACCCTAAATATACCAAAGATATACTAAATGTATATTGAAAATATGCAAACATATATATCAAAATATATAAAAAAAAACCGAAAATATACCAAATAATATTATAAATTAAATTACTTTTAAAACATGTAATGAAAATGAAACATCCTAAGTCATGCATTCTAAATGAAATGCATACATATCTAGTATAATAACTCACTGATTCGTGCTCCACGAGACAGACTTGACGGGCCTGGTCCGATAAGCCTCGATTTCGGTGCAATTAGGAAAATAAATAATAATAAAATATCAGAATAAATTTCTAACTTTATGCTTATAGGATCACTATAGAAAGACTTAATCAAAATTTCAAAACTAGAGTCGAATCAGTTGTTACGTTTTACGATAAATCTATAAAAAATTCAATAGAGTTTTTTTTTATAAAACGGACGTCTTCCTACAAAAGTAGGGTCAATCCTTGTCACGACCTAAAATAGGGGCCATGACCGGCGCTAGGGAACGGGAATTCTTTCGAATCCGGAACCCGTAGCAAGCCTAAAAATAAAAATAAACATGCAATAATAATAACAATAACTCTTAATGCAGCGGAAATAAACTCATAAGTATTAAAATAATACTCCATCACGAAATTTATATCAAATCCATATCTCATATACAAATAAATCCTTTAACACAAGTTTCGGTTCAAATTCTCAAAATACATAACTCACACAAATATAATACATAAAAACCCTCAATTTATTTACAACTACTGCAGTGTCTAGATTATAAAAATAAAACTCAAGACTCAGATTAGCAGTTTACATAAAGAAGCCGGGGCGGAAGAAATCCGGCATACAGGCCTGCTACTGAGGTCTGATGAAGATGACTCTCCTGAAAAAAATAGTTAACGGAGGGGAGTCAGACCTCACTGAGTGAATTACTATAACATATATACACGCATACTAAATGCCAATGCATACAGTCAACAATATATATATATATATAATATATATATACAAGCAATTACACACAGATGCAATAAAATCATTTTATATATTTATTGAAAATCACTATTTATGAAGGATCAAATAGAACCCTATAAAATCGCAACCTCAAAACAGTGTTAGACAACACTCTAGCCATACATGCTCACTTATTCCAATATATAATCACTTGTTCCATTTGGACAGTAGACTGGCCCCGAGACACTAAGTCAACTGAGCTCCAGCAGTCTGACTGTCAGTGTGATTGGCCCCGAGACACTTGGTCAACCGAGCTCCAGCAATCACACTCCCAAATCATCTCACACATCAAATAAATCAATTCCAATCAATATCCTCAAACTGGTTAGTAATATAGCCTAAATGCTATAAGCGTGCCGGTACGTATTCGGTCCTAGTGCTGCCCACTAGGTAGCATGTTCTATCGATATCCTTTATTAAAATATAAAGCATACATTCTTAAAAATAAATGATACATGAATTTAAATGTAATAGCAACAATAACCATATATATACTAAAAATAAATCAGGTATATTTCGAGTATATATATGTCAAATAAATCCAATTAAATCGTAAAATAAACTAAATATATATTTAAAAACATTTTTAACATAAATGTCTAATAAAGCATGCATATAATTCGAAATATATCAAAAATAAACTAAAAATAAATTTAAGTGTTGATTAAATTATTTATGCATATTTAATTCAAATAAAACATACATTTCTAAAATCATGCATCTTAAAGCATATATATATAAAATAGTAACTCACACTTAGTGCGCTCCTTGAGATAAGTCCGACGGGTCTGGTCCACTAGACCTCGGTCTCGGCGTAACTAAACATACAAAAATAATAGACATCAGAATAAACCTAACAAAAAATCTTAGAAACTCAATCTAGAATATTGGACACAGAATCAGAATTAGGGTTTGACCGGACATCACGTTTTACGAGAATTATACCAAAAATTCGACAGAACCTCCCCTGTAAAATGGACATCTCTTTACTCAAAGAGTAGAGCCGGCCCTGCAAAGAAACACACTTCGAAAAACAGACACAAAAACACATCCACAACCTCTCGGTCGGACTCCAAACTACAGTCTACCGACCGGGGTTCACAATCACAGAACAATAATGGAAATACCAAAAATACCCTTATATCATAGAAATACATTTTATAAGTAGAAATTATGTAATTAACCCCTAAACACAGTAAAAACCAATAAAACTCATTTTATTTAGAAAAATCATATATTATATATATAATTGAAAATAATTTATGAAAAATAGTTTTAATTAGTTAAAAATACTAAATAATTTGTAGAAATCATTTTTATACCTTAAATAACTATCAAAACCAATTTAATTACATTTTTAGCCAATTTAGGGTAAAATTACCAAAATGCCCTTATATATATAAATATACTAAAATTACTCCAAAAATTCACTAAAAATAATATAATTGCACAAAATTAATTTTCTCAACATATTTATCAATAATATCAATAATTAAACTCAATTAACTAATTAATTTCAATTAAAAACACAATTAACCTAATTTTCCAAAATTACATAAACCTAATTAAATTCAAAATAAATACATAGAAATTCATAAAAATTCCAAATAAATTTCTATAATTCATTTCAACACCTATATTTATTATAAAATACAATTTCATAATTTAATTAAATAAATTTTTAAAAATTAGAAAATAATATTAAAATATTCAAAAATACCCAAAAATCAAAATAATCTCCAAAAATTATACAAAAATTCACACATGAAGATTAAGCTACTACGATCAACATTTTTTAAGGGACTTTTCATGAATCAATCAATTCAAAGTTCAAAAAAATTCAAGAAGCTAAAATGGCCGAATTAAAGATTTAGCTCAAACCTCATCAACCACTTATTTTCAGGCCAAAAAGAGCTTAGAATAGGGACCACTGGAGCTCAAGGAGTCGATGAAGACTGGCGGTGTCGAAAATAGTGGCCAAAAACGTGATTGACGACGAGGAGCTCCACTTGCTACCACTGCGAATTTCGGGCGTTCCAGCGGGCTTCCGACGGCCTGGCCACGTTGGAGAGGAAGAGGAAAGAAGGGGGAGGAGGTTGGCGGCAGCTGATGGCGGCGAAGGGCTGTCTGGCGAGGTGGAACGGGAGGCGCAGTGAGGGTAGGCGTCGGGAGAGAAGAAGGAAGAGGGAGGGGCAATTCGGTAATTTGGCAATAGGTTTTGATTTTTGACATATTATATGTATATATATATACTTTACACTATATATTAAAATAATATAAAATCACACACATTAAATATACACCACACACATATAATTTAATATTTTAAAATTTAATAAACTTAAAAATAATTAAATAATATTAAAACTAATTAATAAATAATAAAATATTAGGGTAATTAATTAAACCCTAATTAAATAAATAAATACACATATATATGTTATTTAGTACTTCAAAAATATATATGAGTTCATGCAAGTCCGGAAATCTATTTAATATAATTAATAATAAATAATTTACGTAAAAATTTCCCCGAAAATGCAAGTCCGGGAAAAATTTTACATAAAATACTTAAAATATCATAAAATAATAAAAATCAATTTTAATTAAATAACATCTCATGAAATATCATATATATATATATACAAAAATTATTAACACTGCATATCCCGATGTAGTATTAAAATATTTAAAAACACGGGATATTACAATCCTGCACAAAAAATACACTTCTAAAATCACAAAGCACAACACCTTGAGTTGAAACCCAAAACTCCACAAATTCCCAATTGAGATTCACAAATCGCAAATCAACAATATTAAATAATAAAATAATAAAAATATCAAAAATCCATAAAAATATTATAAACGTTTATTTTCCAACTTAAAACATAAAATTCTAATTTTTTTAAATAATATTTGATAAAAAGAATTCATAAATGGAATAAAATTCCCATTTTACAATTAAATTAGCTTAAATTGCAAATAATTATTAAAATCACAATTTAACATCATAAAAATAATAAAATACCCATTTAAGCTCAAAATAATAAATAAATTTATTATTTACATAATATTTCAAAATTATCACAAATTAACTAATAAAATCTTAAATATTATACAACATTAATAAAAAACCAATTTTTTTCAAATAATTAACCTAAAATGGTTAAATTCACAATTAACTACGTAAATTTTTTAATTATATAATAAAATTAATTTAAAACCCAATTTTATCACCAAAATAGTAAATAATATATATTTGAATAAAATTTTCAAAAATTAATATTAATTGGTTAAAAATTACAAATAATTTATAAAAATCATTTTAATACTCTATATAATCATAAAATCATTTAAAATATAATATTTGACTATATTTTTAACAAAAATCCATAAGTAACCTATATTTTAAAAAATTAGTATTAATTAGATGAAAATAGTAAATAATTTGTAAAATCATTTTAATACTAATTATTAGTTCAAAATCATTTAAAACATATAATTCAACCACAATTTCAACAAAAACTCATAATTAACCTATATAATAAAAAATCACATAATACAAATAATTTCCTCAAAAATTATATAAAATTACAAAAATTATTTTATCAACATATATTATTCTAATATTATCTAAAACACATAATTAATCAATATTTTCAACAAAAATATAACTTTAACTCAAAATTCCAATATATACAGTACACAAAAATATTATTAAAAAAATTATATAATATTCTCAAAAATTAAATAAAATTACTAAAAAATAATTTTATTAACACAAAAATTACTAACTCTAATTACTCAAATTTTCCACCAAAAATATTATTAAACATAATTAACAAAAATTACAATTCATATTATTAAAATATTCAAAAATACCCATAATTAATATTAACTAAAATAATTTCAAATCAACTAAGTACATATAGATCAACTCAAAAATCAACCAAATATTAAGAAATAAATTAAGCAAAAATTATATTAATTAGCTAGAAATTAAAATAAACACAATAACTAATAAACAACTAACAATCTACTAACAAACAACTAGCAGTTAACTAGTAAATAACAAGAAAACAACCCAGCAATCAACCTCACAACTCAACTAAATCAGCCTAAAACTCACCTAAAATAGAAATCTATGACAGAAGAGGTTGCTGGTCTTCGTGTGAGAAGGAAGAGGCTGCTGACTTCGGTGTTGCTGAGAAAATACAGCAAGGAAAAGAAGAAGGAGTTGATGGCGGTGATAGCATGAGGGTTGGTGGTGCTAGATATCGCGAGGAAGAAGAAGACGCACAATGAATAGACAGAAATGGGACAGTGGCGGGGAACGAAGAAATGACAATGATTCTGTAACTTTACTTCTTTCATCCTTTATATATATATATCTTCTTCCTTTATATATATATATATAGAGGTACGCACACATGTCACACGCATGCACCTAAATCCAATTAAATATAATACCACAACTGAAATTAATACTATTAATAAAATAATTGGATAATAAGAATAATATTCATAATAATATTAAACAATAAAAATAATACTAATGATAATAAAACTAATAACCATGACAATAATAATACATAATAATTATAATAATAATCCGCATAAACTATAGTATATACATACATATATACACACACACACACACACACACACACACACACATATTCCCACACACATGCACTAACAAAATAAATTAATGTAATATTAACAAATGACAATAATAATATTAATAATAGTAGTGGAATAATTTAAAAATATTAATAATACTCATAATAATAACAACAACAAAATAATAATAATACACTTAACAATAATAAAATAATAGTAATACTATTGAAAATAACAACAATAATAGTAACTTTAATATTTAAATAATAAACCTCCAAAAATAATTATTTTACATAAGAAAATTTATATACGTAAAATAACGATGGTTAATCACAAATAATAATAATAATAATAATAATAATAATAATAATAATAATATAAATTTCACGTAAATAAATTATTTTTACTTAAATAATTCTCTTAAAATAAAATACATAATTTAACATTAGTAATTAATGATAATAATACACAATTAAACTTTAAAATTATTAATACTGCATATTTTGAAATATATTTTTATAATTTAAAAACAAGGGTCATTACATATACATATTTCAATATTACTCAAATTCTAAAATTATTTATATATTACACATTTTTCTACCTTAAACCACTCATATATATTGATAATTAATACTTGATAATATTAGAAATCTATAATATGTGTTTTAAGTTAAATTTAATACCATTTTAATAATTAATTATATTTAAATAATTTATTTTAGACAATCTATTATTAAAACTTAACGTATAATATTTGACATCTTAAATACTAATTAATTAATTATTTAAAATAAAATAAATACTCTCATCAATTAAATCTTTTTATAGTTAATTTTCAACATATATGTATAAAGTATAAAATAAATTTTTGTAGTGAAATTTATAATCATCTTATCTTATATGTTCAAATTATAAAATTATTAAAATATAAATATTAAAATAAAATTGAAAATAAAATTTTAAAAATGGATATATATATATATATATATATATATATATTGAACCATTTTAAAATATTTGTTTGCTCCGAATATTAGCTCAGAATTACTCTGAAAAAAATTAAATTTTTGCTTTAAATTGCTGGATCGGGTCTGGAGAATTTATTTTTGAATTTTTCGACTTTCGAGTTAGGTCCAGAGAATTTGCATTTTCTGAACTGCTCCAACCCCTGCACAACCCTATATGCATTGTGCAGAATCACGACTAGTCTATATATTTATTAAATGTTGAACCCTAAAGTCATTAAACTAAAAATTTGACAAGTGCTCACCTTCATATTTGAATATTCATTTGAAAAACTAATGTATCAAACTATTAAAAATTCTAAGTTTCAAATTCTAAAACTATTTATATATTACATATTTTGCTACCTTAGATCACTCAAAATATTTTTTCTAAGCCATTAAAAAAATTACAATAATTACTTAATTGTCACGACCCAAAACAGGGGCCATGACCGACGCTAGGGAATGAGAATTCTTTCTAATCCGAAACCCATAGTAAGCCTAAAAATAAAATAAAACATGCAACAGTAATAATAATAACATAATTAAATAAAATATTATGCAGTGGAAGAAAATCATAAATATCAAAATAATAATCCACCACGGGATTTAAACCAAATCCATATCTCATATATAAATAAATCCTTTGATACAAGTTTCAGTTCAAATATTCAAAGTACATATCTCTCACAAATATAATACATAAAACCCATAATCTATCTACAACTACTGCAGTGTCTAGATTATAAAAATAAAACTCAAGTTAGTAATTTACATAAAGAAGCCGAGGCGGAAGAAATCCGGCGTACAGGCCTGCTACTGAGGTCTGAAGACAATGACTCTCCTGAAAAATGGTCAACAGAGGGGAGCGAGACCTCACTGAGTGAATTACTATAATATATATACATGCATACTAAATGCCAATGCACATAATTATAATATATAATATGTATGTATACAAGCAAATACACACGGATGCAATAAAAGTATTTTATATATTTATTTAAAATCACTGTTTATGAAGGATCAAATAGAACCCTAGAATATCGCAACCTCAAACAGTGTTAGACAACACTCTAGCCATATAGGCTCACTTATTCTAAATAAGTTCTCTTGTTCCATCTGGACAGTAGATTGACCCCGAGACACTAAGTCAACCGAGCTCCAACAGTCTGACTGTCAGTGTGATTGGCCCCGAGACACTAGGTCAACTGAGCTCCAACAATCACACTCCCAAATCTTTTCTCACACATCAATTAATCATATCCAATCAATATCCACAAATGGTTAGTAATATAGCCTAAATGCTATAAGCGTACCGATACGTACTCGGTCTCAGTACTGCTCACTAGGTAGCACGTTCTATTGATATCCTTCATTAAAATATAAAACATACATTCATAAAAGCAAATGATGCATGAATTAAATAAAATAGCAACATAAACCATATATATACTAGAAATATACCAAAAGTAAACTAGATATATTTCGAGTATATATACGCCGAAGAAATCCATATAGATTACGAAATAAACTAGAAATATATTCAAAAACATTTTAAACCTAATATATTAGCAAAACATGCATATAATTTAAAATATTCCGAAAAGATACTAAAGATAAACCAAAATAAACTAAAAATAAACTTAAGTAATAATTGAATTATTTATGCATAATTAATCAAAATAAAACATATATTTCTAAATCATGCACCCTAAACATATATATATATAATAGTAACTCACACTTAGTGCGCTTCTTGAGATGGGTCCGACGGGCCTGGTCCACTAGGCCTCGGTCCCAGCGCAACTAAATATACAAAAATAACAGACATCAAAATAAACCTAACAGAAAATCCTAGAAACTCGATCTAGAATATTAGACACAGAATCAGAATTAAGGTTCGACCAGACATCACGTTTTACGAGAATTTTATAAAAAATTCGGCAGAACCTCCCCTGTAAAACGGACATCTCTGTCACGACCCAAAACAGGGGCCATGACCGGCGCTAGGGAACGGGAATTCTTTCGAATTCGGAACCCGTAGCAAGCCTAAAAATAAAATAAATCATGCCATAATAACAGTAACAGTATAATATGCAGCGGAAAATAAAAATCATAATATCATAATATTATTCTCATCCACTGGATTTAATCAAAATCCCATCTCATAAATATATAATCTTTAATACAAATTCAGTTTCAACATAATACATTTTTTTAAAATAAAGTACATGAAATCCAATACTTTAGTTCACAACTACTGCAGTGTCTAGATAAAATAAATAAGACTCAAGTAGATAATTTACACAAAGAAGCCGGGGCGGAAGAAATCCGACGTATCGACCTGCTACTGAGGTCTGAAGAAGTTGACTCTCCTGAAAAATAGCCAACAGAGGGGAGTCAGACCTCACTGAGTGAATTACTATAATATATATACATACACACTAAGTGATAACGCATACAGTCAACAATATATATATAATATGTATATATACAGGCAATTTCATACAGATGCAGAAAAAAATCATTTTATATATTTTACTGAAAAATCCCAATTTATGAAGGATCACATAGAATCCTAGAATATCGCAACCTCAGAAAATAGTGTTAAACAATACTCTGGCCATACAGGCTCACTTATTCCAAGTATATCCACTTAATCCATATGGACAGTAGACTGGCCCCGAGACACTAAGTCAACCGAGCTCCAGCAGTCTAACTACCAGTGTGATTGGCCCCGAGACACTTGGTCAACCGAGCTCCAGCAATCACACCCAAACCACATCTCACATATCAAATAATCATATCAAATCAATATCCACAAATAGTTAGTATATAGCCTAAATACTATAGGCGTACCGGTACGTACTCGGTCCTAGTGCTGCCCACTAGGTAGCACGTTCTATTGATATCCTTTATCATTAAATATAAAACATTCATTCATAAAAATAAATGATGCATGAATGTAAATGAAATAACAATAAAATCCATATATATATACCGAAAATATACCAAAAGTAAACCAGGTATATTTCGAGTATATATATATCAAATACATTCAATCAAATTATAAATTAAGCTAGAAATATATTTAAAAACATTTTAAATATATTTTATTCACAAAATATGCATATAATTTAGTATATACCAAAAATAAACCAAAAATATACTTAATGTAAACTTAAGAAATAATCAAATTATTTATGCATATTTAATCAACATAAATGTATATTTCTAAAATCATGCATCCTAAGCATATATATATATAGTATAGTAACTCACTTAATGCGCTCCACGAGACAGGTCCGACGGGCCTGGTCCACTAGCCCTTGGTCTCGGCGCAACTAAACAAGCAATAAATAATCGACATCAGAATAAACCTAACAGAAATCCTAGAATTCAATCTAGAGTATTAAAATATGGAAACAGAATTAGAAATTAGGGTTCGACTGGATATCACGTTTTACGAGAATCCTACCAAAAATCTGGCAGAACCTCCCCTGTAAAACGGATATCTCTCTACTCAAAAGAGTAGAGCCGACCCTGCAAAGAAAATACACTTCGAAAAACAGGCTCAACACAATCAAAATCCCACGGTCGGACTCCAAACTACAGTCCACCGATCGGGATCTACAAACACAGAATAATTCAGAAATACAGAAAATATCCTTATAGCATAGAAATACATTTCATAGGTAGAAATTACATAATTAACCTTAAAACACTGTAAAAACCGATTAAAACTCATTTTATTTGAAAAACCGTATATTATATATAATTGAAAATAATTCACGAAAAATAGTTTTAATTAGTTAAAAATACCAAATATTTTGTAGAAATCATTTTTATACCTTAAATAATTATTAAAACCAATTAAATTACATTTTTAGACAATTTAGGGTAAAATTACCAAAATACCCCTATATATATAAATATACTTAAATTACTTCAAAAATTCACCAAAAATCATACAATTACCCAAAATGAATTTTCTCAACATATTTATCAATAATATCAATATTTAAACTCAATTAACCAATTAAATTCAAATAAAAACACAATTAACCTAATTTTCTCAAAATCACATAAACTTCAATAATTAAAAATAAATACTTAAAAATTCATAAAAATTCCAAATAAATTCCTATAATTCATTTCAACACCTAATTCAACCATAAACACCAATTTCATAATTTAAATAATTAATTTCCGAAAATTAGAAAATAATATTAAAATATTCAAAAATACCCAAAAATCCAAAAAATCTCCAAAATTTCTAAAAAAATTCATACATGTAGATTAAGCTACTAGGAACAACATTTGTGAAGGAAGTTTTCATGAATCAATCAATTCGAAGCTCAAAAAAATCAAAAACCCTAATAGGCCGAAATTGACAAAATCGAAACCTAAGCAATTCTAGACCATTTTAGCTCAAACCAAAGCTAGAATCACACTCACCGGAGCTCAAGGAGAAGAAAGAGACTGGCAGTGTCGAAAACGGTGGCCGGAATCGGCGTGATCGACGGTGGATTGATTTTCGGCTTCTCCGGCCAAAATCGACTTCCAAACACCGGAAACGGCCTCCTCAGGCGGCGGAATTGGTCGGGGAAGACGGTGGCACACCGGACGGCACACCCAAGGTGAAGAAACGGCACGGCAGCGACCGGGAACGGAGAAGGGAATCGATCGGGGAAGAAAGGGATAGTCGGGGGCAAATGTGTAATTTTCCAAACTTTTGTAATTTTGACAAATATATGTATATATATATACTTTATACTATATATTAAAATAATATTAAATTACACACATCAAATATACACCACACACATAAAATTTAATATTTTAATAATTTATACTAAATAAAATTAATTAAATAACAATAAAACAAATAAATACTTAATAAAATATTAGGGTAATAATAAACCCTAATTAAATAAATATACACACACAGGCTTTATTTAATAATTTAAAAATATGTATGAGTTTATGCAAGTCCGTAAATACATTTAAAATAATTAATAATACATTGTTTACGTGAAAATTTCCCCGAAAATGCAAGTCTCGGGAAAATTTTACGTAAAACACTGAAAATAATACACAGTATTTAAAATAGGTTTTAAATACATATTAACTCGTAAAAATATCATATAATGTACAAAAATTATTAACACTGCATATCCCGGTACAGTGTAAAAATATTTTAAAAACACGGGATATTACAGTCTCCCCCCCTTATAAGAATTCGTCCCCGAATTCCAAAAAACAATATCAAGAAGGAAAGAGATACGGGTAAGAAGCTCGCATCTTAGCTTCAGTCTCCCACGTATGCTCTTCAACTCTGTCGCTACGCCATAGAACCTTGACCATCGGAATCTACTTCGATCGCAACTGTCGAACTTGATAATCAACGATCGCCACAGGTTCTTCCACAAACGTCAAATCTTCACTCACTTCTACACTGTCAGGTTGCAACACGTGTGAAGGATCTGAGATATACTTCCTCAACATCGAGATATGAAATACTGGATGCACTTGTGACATACTCGGAGGCAAATCCAACTGATATACAACAGTGCCAACTCTCTCCAGAATCTCAAACGGTCCAATATATCTCGGTGCTAACTTACCCTTCTTGCCAAATCTCATCACACCCTTCATCGGAGATACTTTCAGAAAATTGAAATCTCCAACCTGAAACTCCACATCTCTGCGCCTAGGGTCCGCATAACTCTTCTGTCTGCTAACTGCGGTCTCTAATCTTCGCTTAATCACGGCGACTTTCTCTGCAGCATCCTGAACCATCTCTGGTCCAGTCAAAGCTCTCTCGCCAATCTCATCCCAACTCAACGGGGATCTACACTTCCTTCCATACAACGCCTCATACGGTGCCATACCAATACTGCTATGGTAGCTGTTATTATATGCAAACTCAACAAGTCACAAATAATCATCCCAGCTACCTCCCAAATCCAAGACACACATCCTCAACATATCTTCCAGTGTCTGGATCGTCCTCTCAGACTGACCATCTGTCTGAGGATGAAAAGCAGTACTGAAATCCAACCTAGTGCCCATCGCTTCCTGCAACTTCTGCCAAAAATGAGAAGTAAACACCGAACCTCTATCTGACACAATGGACACAGGTACTCCATGAAGGCATACAATATGCTTCACATACAACTTCGCCAATCTAGCAACTGAATATGTGGCTTTCACAGGCAAGAAATGTGTAGACTTCATCAACCTGTCTACAATCACCCAGATGGAATCATATCCATCCTTCGAACGAGGTAAACCGACCACAAAATCCATAGCTATCCTTTCCCACTTCCACTCGGGAATAGGAAGAGGCTGAAGCTTCCCAGAAGGCTTCTGATGTTCGGCTTTCACTTGCTGACACGTCAAGCACTTAGCAATATAATCAGCAACATCCTTTTTCAATCCATCCCACCAGTATAAATCTCTGATACTGTGGTACATCTTAATAACACCTGGATGAACACTGTAGGCTGTAGAATGTGCTTCCTCTAAAGTCTCCTCTCTCAAGTCATCCATATCTGGAACACACAATCTACCACTGATCCACAACACACCATCTTCATCGAGTGTGAAATCAGTGAACTTCCCTGCTCTGACATTCTTTGCAAGCTCTTCTAGAATAGGATCTCGACTCTGAGCTGCTTGAATCCTATCCCTTAGTACAGATCGTACTTTAAACTGAGCTAACAGTCCACCTGATCTACTAATCTTCATCATCAGACCTTGATCCACCATCAGATGCAATTCCTGGATCAATGGTCTCCTCTCAACACCGATGTGAGCAAGACTACCTGAGGACTTCCTACTTAAGGCATCTGCTACCACATTAGCTTTACCCGGATGGTAAAGAATCTCGCAATCATAATCTTTCAACAATTCCAACCATCGTCTCTGCCTCAAATTCAAATCTCTCTGCTGGAAAATGTACTTAAGGCTCTTGTGATCAGTAAATATCTCATAAGTCACCCCGTATAAATAATGTCTCCATATCTTCAAAGCAAAGATCACTGCAGCCATCTCAAGGTCATGTGTAGGATAGTTCTGCTCATGCTTCTTCAACTGCCTCGAAGCATAGGCTATCACCCTTCCATTCTGCATCAACACACAACCAAGACCAATTCTAGAGGCATCACAGTAAACTGTGAACTTATCCATACTATTAGGCAAAGCTAATACTGGCGCTGTGGTCAACTTCTCCTTCAACAACTGAAAACTATTCTCACAAGCTTCTGACTACTCGAATCTAACATTCTTCTGAGTCAAGCGAGTCATAGGGGCTGCAATCCTAGAAAAATCCTGCACAAACCGCCTATAATACCCGGCTAAACCCAGAAAACTCCGAATCTCCGTAACAGAAGTAGGTCTAGGCCACTCAGATACTGCCTCAACCTTCTGTGGATCAACCTGAATACCTTCTTTAGACACTACGTGTCCAAGAAAAGAAACACTCTCCATCCAAAAATCACACTTCGAGAATTTAGCATAAAGCTGATGATCTCTCAATGTCTGTAGTACAATCCTCAAGTGATATACATGCTCTTCCATACTCCTTGAATATATTAGTATATCATCAATGAAGACTACCATAAACTGATCCACATACGGTCTGAATACTCTGTTCATTAGGTCCATAAAAGTTACTGGTGCATTAGTCAAACCAAAAGACATCACCAGAAACTCATAATGGCCATATTGAGTGCGAAACGCTGTCTTAGGAATATCAGCTTCACTGATACGCAGCTGATGATAACCCGACCTCAAGTCGACCTTAGAAAAGAACTGTGCACCCTATAGCTGATCAAACAAATCATCTATCCTCGGGAGAGGATACTTGTTCTTCACTGTCACCTTATTCAACTCTCTGTAGTCAATGCACAGTCTCAGGGTACCATCCTTCTTCTTCAGAAATAGGACTGGTGCACCCCAAGGAGAAACACTAGGTCTGATAAAACCCTTATCCAACAACTCTTGCAACTGCTCCTTCAACTCTCTCAACTCTGCAGGAGCCATACGATAAGGTGGCATAGATATAGGAGTAGTACCTGGAACCACATCTATACATAACTCAATCTCTCTGTGAGGTGGTAAACCTGGTAACTCCTCGGGAAAAACATCAGGAAACTCACAAGCAACAGGAACATCTGTGAGTGACAACTTCTCCACTGACGTATCCCTAACCAATGCCAAATATCCCTGGCAACCTTTCCTCAACAACTTCCTAGCTGAAATAGCCAAAATAAGATTCTGAGGTGCTGAACTCCTATCACCAACAAACTTAAACTCTACTTCACCAGGAATTCTAAAAGTCACCTCCTTATTCCTATAATCTACCATGGCATAGTGCTGAGATAACCAATCCATTCCCAAAATAACATCAAACTCCATCATATCCAACAAAATCAAATCAGCGGGTAATTCTCTATCTCCCACGAGAACTGGACATCCAGAAAGAACAATATCGGTGTCCAAAGAATCGCTCAGAGGAGTGGCAACAGATAAAGGAAAAGCCATCCTCGAAGCTTGCCAACAAGATTTAGAAGCAAAAATAGGAGAAACAAACGAATGCGTGGCACCCGGATCAAACAAAACCCAAGCATCCAGGTAACAAACAGAAACAATACCTGCTACGACTGCATTAGATGCCTGAGCATCCTGCTGAGTCAGATGGAAAACTCTGGCCTGACCTCGACCTCCCTACTGACTGGTAGAAGCCTGGCCAATACCTCTGGCACCTCCTCTAGTACCTCTACCACGACTCTACTGTGAAACAAACTGAGTGGAACTCTGATGCTGGGCTGACGATAACTGAAATGGCATAGGTGTAGCACTAGCAATCGACTGCTGTGGGAATCACGGAATCTGCTGCTGCTGATAACTAGAATAAGGACACGATCTGGCAAAATGTCCTGTCTGCCCGCATCTGAAGCATGTCAGCGGTGTCAGATAACACGGTCCCTGATGGACTCTACCATAAGTCTGACAAACACTGGCCGCTGATCCAGAACTACGACCACTGCTATTGCTCGAAGCACCTGACCCAAATCTGAATGATCTACGCTGACCTCCACGGCCATGTCTACTACTCCGATGCACTCGCTGCTGTTGTCTCTGACTCTGCTGAGTCGAACCTCGCTGCTGACTACTCGAACCAACATGAAAACTCGAATATGGAGTAGCCTACGATCCACTCGACTGAACTCCCAACTGGTAATAATCAGGCATCGCTCCCTGCCTAACTAATCTCAGCTCGATCTCCTTGGCTAGCTCAATCACAGACTCGAGAGTAAGGCCTGCTGTAGGCATACCAGCAAAAGCTGAACCCAAACCAGTAACATACGTAGTAATCGCGAAATACTGATCTCGCATCAGATCCTCATCATATCTACCCAGATGAAGAAACTCTCGGGTATACTCCTCTACAGATAGATCTCCATGAGAAATACTAGTCAGACGGAGACGATAACTCAAACGAAGAGGCTCTGGACAAAATCTCCTCATGAACCGCTCTCGAAACTGAGCCCATGTCATCGTCATCATAAAGGGCTGGATCATCTGAATGAACCAATCTAAAGCTGGTCCCTCAACAGACAACTCGACGATCATGATCCGCTGGTACTCGGTATGAGCAGTCCGAGTCCTAGTCTCAATCGCATGTAGAAAATCTAAAGGATCAGAAGTACCATCAAAAGCAATCCTGCCAACTCGGGCATAGAATAAAGCTACCTCAGGGTCAGACATACCCTGCTGATAGGCAGGCTGAACAGGCTGAACAACTGGAGGAACAGGAACATCAAACTCAGGCTCAACAGGCTCCTCATCCTGTAACTCTTTCTGTCTACGGTGACCTGCCGCTCCTCGAGGTCTACCTCTGCCATGACCTCTACGTCTAACTGGCGGCTCAGGAGGTAAAACCTCATCCTGAAAAGACTCATCATCCTCGGCCTCAACGATCGGTGAAGCGACACGCGCTCGCCTCCTCATTCTGAAAAGACAAACGGAAAAATTCAGACAAAATAGACAACGGAGGAATAACGCTGAAAACTACAGCAAGGAATACTTATCAAGACATACTCAAACCTAATACACTGCAGTAGTCCAACAGAAAACACAACTTTAAAACTAGGGCCACAACTCACATAACTAAGCCCTGACACAGAACTCCGCTCTGATACCAACTTTGTCACGACCCAAAACAGGGGCCATGACCGGCGTTAGGGAACGGGAATTCTTTCGAATCCGGAACCCGTAGCAAGCCTAAAAATAAAATAAATCATGCCATAATAACAGTAACGGTATAATATGCAGCGGAAAATAAAAATCATAATATCATAATATTATTCTCATCCACTGGATTTAATCAAAATCCCATCTCATAAATATATAATCTTTAATACAAATCCAGTTTCAACATAATACATTTTTTTAAAATAAAGTACATGAAATCCAATACTTTAGTTCACAACTACTGCAGTGTCTAGATAAAATAAATAAGACTCAAGTAGATAATTTACACAAAGAAGCCGGGGCGGAAGAAATCCGGCGTATCGACCTGCTACTGAGGTCTGAAGAAGTTGACTCTCTTGAAAAATAGCCAACGGAGGGGAGTCAGACCTCACTGAGTGAATTACTATAATATATATACATACACACTAAGTGATAATGCATACAGTCAACAGTATATATATAATATGTATATATACAAGCAATTTCATACAGATGCAGAAAAAAATCATTTTATATATTTTACTGAAAAATCCCAGTTTATGAAGGATCATATAGAACCCTAGAATATCGCAACCTCAGAAAATAGTGTTAAACAACACTCTGGCCATACAGGCTCACTTATTCCAAGTATATCCACTTAATCCATATGGACAGTAGACTGACCCCGAGACACTAAGTCAACCGAGCTCCAGCAGTCTAACTACTAGTGTGATTGGCCCCGAGACACTTGGTCAACCGAGCTCCAGCAATCACACCCAAACCACATCTCACATATCAAATAATCATATCAAATCAATATCCACAAATAGTTAGTATATAGCCTAAATACTATAGGCGTACCGGTACGTACTCGGTCCTAGTGCTGCCCACTAGGTAGCACGTTCTATTGATATCCTTTATCATTAAATATAAAACATTCATTCATAAAAATAAATGATGCATGAATGTAAATGAAATAACAATAAAATCCATATATATATACCGGAAATATACCAAAAGTAAACCAGGTATATTTCGAGTATATATATATCAAATACATTCAATCAAATTATAAATTAAGCTAGAAATATATTTAAAAATATTTTAAATATATTTTATTCACAAAATATGCATATAATTTAGTATATACCAAAAATAAACAAAAAATATACTTAATGTAAACTTAAGAAATAATCAAATTATTTATGCATATTTAATCAACATAAATGTATATTTCTAAAATCATGCATCCTAAGCATATATATATAGTATAGTAACTCACCTAATGCGCTCCACGAGACAGGTCCGACGGGCCTGGTCCACTAGCCCTCGGTCTCGGCGCAACTAAACAAGCAATAAATAATCGACATCAGAATAAACCTAACAGAAATCCTAGAATTCAATCTAGAGTATTAAAATATGGAAACAGAATTAGAAATTAGGGTTCGACTGGATATCACGTTTTACGAGAATCCTACCGAAAATCTGGCAGAACCTCCCCTGTAAAACGGATATCTCTCTACTCAAAAGAGTAGAGCCGACCCTGCAAAGAAAATACACTTCGAAAAACAGGCTCAACACAATCAAAATCCCACGGTCGGACTCCAAACTACAGTCCACCGACCGGGATCTACAAACACAGAATAATTCAGAAATACAGAAAATATCCTTATAGCATAGAAATACATTTCATAGGTAGAAATTACATAATTAACCTTAAAACACTGTAAAAACCGATTAAAACTCATTTTATTTGAAAAACCGTATATTATATATAATTGAAAATAATTCACGAAAAATAGTTTTAATTAGTTAAAAATACCAAATATTTTGTAGAAATCATTTTTATACCTTAAATAATTATTAAAACCAATTAAATTACATTTTTAGACAATTTAGGGTAAAATTACCAAAATACCCCTATATATATAAATATACTTAAATTACTTCAAAAATTCACCAAAAATCATAAAATTACCCAAAATTAATTTTCTCAACATATTTATCAATAATATCAATATTTAAACTCAATTAACCAATTAAATTCAAATAAAAACACAATTAACCTAATTTTCTCAAAATCACATAAACTTCAATAATTAAAAATAAATACTTAGAAATTCATAAAAATTCCAAATAAATTCCTATAATTCATTTCAACACCTAATTCAACCATAAACTCCAATTTCATAATTTAAATAATTAATTTCCGAAAACTAGAAAATAATATTAAAATATTCAAAAATACCCAAAAATCCAAACAATATCCAAAATTTCTACAAAAATTTATACATGTAGATTAAGCTACTAGGAACAACATTTGTGAAGGAATTTTTCATGAATCAATCAATTTGAAGCTCAAAAAAATCAAAAACCCTAATAGGCTGAAATTGACAAAATCGAAACCTAAGCAATTCTAGACCATTTTAGCTCAAACCAAAGCTAGAATCACACTCACCGGAGCTCAAGGAGAAGAAAGAGACCGGTGATGTCGAAAACGGTGGCCGGAATCGGCATGATCGACGGTGGATCGATTTTCGGCTTCTCTGGCCAAAATCGACTTCCAGACGCCGGAAACGGCCTCCTCAGGCGGCGGAATTGGTCGGGGAAGATGGTGGCACACCGGACGGCACACCCATGGTGAAGAAACGACACGGCAGCGACCGGGAACGGAGAAGGGAATCAATCGGGGAAGAAAGGGATAGTCGGGGGCAAATGTGTAATTTTCCAAACTTTTGTAATTTTGACAAATATATGTATATATATATACTTTATACTATATATTAAAATAATATTAAATTACACACATCAAATATACACCACACACATAAAATTTAATATTTTAATAATTTATACTAAATAAAATTAATTAAATAACAATAAAACAAATAAATACTTAATAAAATATTAGGGTAATAATAAACCCTAATTAAATAAATATACACACACAGACTTTATTTAATAATTTAAAAATATATATGAGTTCATGCAAGTCCGTAAATACATTTAAAATAATTAATAATACATTGTTTACGTGAAAATTTCCCCGAAAATGCAAGTCTCGGGAAAATTTTACGTAAAACACTGAAAATAATACACAGTATTTAAAATAGGTTTTAAATACATATTAACTCGTAAAAATATCATATAATGTATAGAAATTATTAACACTGCATATCCCGGTACAGTGTAAAAATATTTTAAAAACACGGGATATTACAATCTCTCTACTTAAAGAGTAGAGCCGGCCCTACAAAGAAACACACTTCGAAAAATAGACACAGATACACATCCACAACCCCTTGGTCGGACTCCAAATTACAGTTTACCGATCGGGGTCCACAATTCACAGAATAATTATAAAAATACCAAAAATGCCCTTATATCATAGAAATACATTTTATAAGTAGAAATTACGTAATTAACCTGAAAGCACAGTAAAAATCGATAAAACTCATTTTATTAGAAAAAACGTATATTATATATATAATTGAAAATAATTTACGAAAAATAGTTTTAATTAGTTAAAAATACTAAATAATTTGTAGAAATCATTTTTATACCTTAAATAATTATTAAAACCAATTTAATTACATTTTTAGTCAATTTAGGATAAAATTACCAAAATACCCCTATATATATAAATATACTAAAATTACTCCAAAAATTCACCAAAAATCATATAATTGCACAAAATTAATTTTCTCAACATATTTATCAATAATAAATAATTAAACTCAATTAAATAATTGATTTCAATTAAAAACACAATTAACCTAATTTTCCAAAATTACATAAACCTAAATAAATTCAAAATAAATACATAGAAATTCATAAAAATTCCAAATAAATTTCTATAATTCATTTAAACACCTATATTTATCATAAAACACAATTTCATAATTTATTTAATTAATTTTCGAAAATTAGAAAATAATATTAAAATATTCAAAAATACCCAAAAATCAAAATAATTCCCAAAAATTCTACAAAAATTCACATATGTAGATTAAGCTACTAGGATCAACATTTGTTAAGGGACTTTACATGAATCACAAATAAAAGCTCAAAAAAAATTCAAAAATCCAATATGGCCGAAATTAAAAAATTGAGAAAAACCATACCAAATCAAGTTTTAAGCTTAAAAAATCTTGAAATCGTCTTCTATGGCTTCAGGGGAGTCTAACGACACCGAAATGAGGGAATTTGGTGGCCGGAATCGTGAGGTGTGAAGAAAATGCAACTTTTGGCCAAAAATGGTGGAAGTCAAGCTGATCGGCGCTGGGGAAGACGACCGGAATGGTGGAGCTGCTGGAGAAGACGGTGGCACACCGGGAAGCACTCTGACGGCCGGTGATCGGAAGTAGCAGCGGTGAGGTGAGGGTTGATGGAGGGAAGTCGGGGAAGGAAGGGAAAATAGAATAGAAAAGAAAAAGAAATAAAAAGAAATATATATATATATATATATATATATATATATTAATAATAGTTTAATAATTTATAATATAGTATATTAATATAATACTTGAAAAAATTACCCACCACACACATATAATTTAATATTTTAATAATTTAATACACCTAAAAATAATTAAATAATATTAAAACTAAGTAAATAATAAAATATTAGGATATTTAATTAAATCCTAATTAAATAAATACACATATATATTTTATTTAGTACTTTTAAAAATATATATGAGCTCATGCAAATACGTAAATTTACTTAAAATAATTAATAGTAAATTATTTATGTGAAAATTTCCCCGAAAATAAAATTATCGGGAAAATTTTACGCAAAACACTTAAAATAATATATAATAATTAAAATAAGTTTTAAATACATATCAACTCGTAAAAAATATTATAATTATATGCAAAATTATTAACACTGCATATCCCGATGTAGTATTAAAATATTTAAAAAAACTCGGGATATTACATTAATATTATTTTTTAACTAAAACACTATTATACATACCTTTAATACTAATTTAATAACTAGTTGTGAATTCATGCGTTACACAGACTTTAATGATATTTACATTTTAATATAATTATTAAATAATTTTAATAAATTTAAAATTACGAATTAATTAAATATAAAAGTGAAAATTTAGAAAGTTATTATAATAATTTTATTGAATAATTTTTTTTTTATTAAAAGTAAGTATATATGTATATACATATATATAGTAATAATAATAATAATTGGAGAAATAAAATAAAAATTAGAAAATAATTGATAAATTACTCATTTTATTTATGTTAAATAAAAAAAAGTGTTTTTAATTGACTAAAAGGTGGATGTTTTAGTTAGACTAAAGACATAATTTCTAATTGAAAAATAAGAGTAGTATTTTAGATTTAGTATAATTAAAATATTGTATATTGAATAAAACATATGTCTTTTAAAGTAAGAATTTTTATAAAGAGAAAAAAGTAACTAAATAAATTAAAGAATTTTATTTTCTTTAATTTTTATTGTCATTTTTAAATATAACAAAATTATTAAATTACTATTGAAATATGTACAATAGTTAAAAAAATTTTAAAAATAGAATTTCCAATGGTTTAGGATTAATAATTGAGTGATTTGAAATTTTAAAAAATACATATTATATAAAAACTTTTAGAATTTGAATAGTATTAAAATATGTATAATAATGTTTTAGTTAATAATTAATACTGAAAAACTATAAAAAATATTTTATTTTTAATAAAGATTAGAATTTTTAAGAATTTCACACATTAAACTTTAGGTTAAATACTTAAATATAAAAATAGATATTTATTAAATTTTTAATTTAATATCTTTAAAATTCAGTATTTAATATATATATATATATATTTTTTGAAAACAAAGTTTATTAATCTAATAACTTTAAAATAAATCTTATTATTATTAAAAATTTATGACAACAAAAATTAAAAAAATAAAATGAATATTATTTAATTATTTATATAATGATTTTATTTCACGGTTTTAACGTGCGGGATCATGATTGATTTTATGTAAATGCAGGTGTGTTTTAACCAAAAGCGAGGTGCCACATGGTTGAATTTAAATGACATGGACACCGGAAAAAAACAAAAGAACAATGTCGAGTCAGCGACGTGGGGCTGACATGATTTTGACGAAAACGATATCGTTTAATGCCCGCAAAGGCAAAGCAAGCCTTGAACCTTCCCTTTACCTGTCAACGACTCGCTATTATTGCCCCTTTTTATTTTGCGCAAAACCCCTTGACGCCAAAGCATAAACCCTCGATATTGAATAACCTTTCCCATTTCTTCTCAGAATTTTCTATCTCTTTCCCGAGAAAAAAAATGGCATTTCGCTTCTCTCTCCACCGCCTCAGATCCCAGCTCGTCCGCACCACCTCAACCACCACCACAACCACCAGAGCATTTCACTCTAATTCTATTTCTCCGGTCGTCTCTACAACAATCAAAAGATTCAATCCCTCAATTATATATCCTCTTTCAGATCTCACTACAATCTCCGGTCTCCGCTTCTTCTCCACCGTTCGCCGCAATCCGACCCGATCTAAACCCATTGACATCGGAGCCCGAGCACGTCAACTCCAAACCCGCAGACTGTGGACCTACGCGTTAACGTTCAGTTGCATAGCAGGTTTTATAGTCATTGTGCTAAACAATTTTCAAGATCAATTAGTCTTTTATATTACTCCAACAGACGCTATGGAAAAATACAAATCAGACCCACAAAAAAACAAATTTAGGTTAGGCGGATTAGTTCTTGAAGGAAGTGTAGCGTATCCCGCTTCATCTCCTGAAATTGAGTTTGTCATTACAGATTTGATTACTGATATTTTGGTAAGGTATCAAGGATCGTTGCCTGACTTGTTTAGAGAAGGCCATTCGGTTGTTGTTGAAGGGTTTGTCAAACCTTTAACAGAGGAGTTAAAGCAGGAGACAAGTGAAAAGAGTGTTTCGGGGAAAGCGAGGAGTGGCGAGTGCTATTTTAAGGCTACGGAGGTTCTGGCCAAGCACGATGAGAAGTATATGCCTAAGGAAGTTGCTGAAGCTATTGAGAAGAATAAGAAGTTGATTGAGGCTTCTGCTGAAGGAAGACAAGTGGAAACTGTTAGCAAGTGAATTTATTTATATTAATGGTATGATTTTAATTTTTGACATATGGGTTTTCATTACATAGTTGAAAGTTGGTGGATCAATGGGTAAAGTTTTAATTTTTTTTTTCAACGTAGTGAGATTGATTTTATTCATACACCATTGAAGTGGGAGAAATTATAAGTGTTCTCATAATTTGTCTAGATCAGGCTATACTGACTGGTTTTGAAGAGAGATAATTGGAACATTTGATGTTGTAATTGTACATTCTTTCAAGTTTATTGAGTAATGAATAATGCCACCAAGGAATATGCATACAAGTTAAGGATTGTGACTTGGTTCTTTGCTGCTTTTGCGATATTTTGGGATGGCAGTGACTTTAAGTTTGAATGTTTGTTTGATTTCTTTTCATTCGGAATAATTGATTGTGCAATGAGATATATGAATTGAAAAGTGGAATAGATTGGTGCGGGGCAGGTGAGGGTTGAGGAAGAATTTCTAATTAGAAGAACTTTATCAATTATCATTTTACTCCTTGATGCTTTATTTCCCTGTTGCCGTTATCAATCACCCATGCCACTATATCCAAGAACACAATTAATCATTTTAAATGCTAGTCATTTTGCTGAAATAATTTTTGAATCACTTGTTTTTCTCTGTATAATCTCTATTCCTTTCAATGAAATTTTATCTTTGGCATATATATATATATATATATATATTCGTTTTTATCGGAAGGCACAAACATAGCAGTGATAGATCAGCAAAACTGTGTATTTAAATGGTAGTCATTTTGCTAAAATAATTTTTGTATCACTTGTTTTTTTCTGTATAATCTCTATTCCTTTCAATGAAATTTTATATATATATATATATATATTCGTTTTTATCGGAAGGCATGAACATGGCAGTTATAGATCAGCAAAACTGTTTATTTAATGAGAAAGTAAAACTATGCTCAGAGATTGCTAAAAAGATCTAGAGCGCATGCTTAGTTTCTGGGTAAAGGCATTGTGCTCCATCTATTCCTTCTTAATCATCCGTTTTTGGTTGGTTTACAAATTTGTATTAAAATTGTGTTTTTCATATAAAATCACAGACAGATTTCTCCTGTGAGATGAAATCGAATGAGGAATTGAATTTTACCAACTTCAAGAAAAGCAAATTGTATCTCTCTGTGTTTGGCTATTTTATCTGAGTGAATTTATCAAAGCGTTGTTTTTCCTTACCAATACATAATTGTTGATGAGATATGGTGGTGGTAACTCAAAATTTCTGCAAAATTGCTCAGGGGTAGGGTTGGGTTCAGCAGCTGTAAGAGCATTGCTTGTTGGGCATGGTAACCCCTCTTGCTGTGGCTGCATGTTGATTGTTTTTTATTATGTGCAGGAAAGTTTTTAACTATCAGATCCACATGATATTTTGTGTGTTTGCATTGAAAACACTTCCAAGTTGGAATGCTGCAAAGTATGTCCAGGAAATTTGGAAGTGGAGAATCATACTTTGCAGCCATTGAGGTTTAACCACAATGAAAGGTATTGCCTGAAGAGATTATAGACTTATAGTCCAAATTAGAAGCAGATGAGGGTATTTGTGTTCGTCCGTGTTTGCCTTGTTCAGTCTATTTTTGGTTAGGTGGAGTGGAAAAACAGTTGTCTAATGGAAGTGTTTTCTTTTCACAACACTGTTTTGTATATGTCGATGGAACCAGGCTTAAACTGGATGTAGTGAGATGCCCTATAAGCCATGCCTCCAATTTGTGCAATTTCTCCATCATTTACTGCCATGACGTGAAAGCAAAGATGTGTGACAGGGTCCATCACTTTCAGGCATTCTTACATGACAATTAGGCTACTATACGAAAGTGGGAATCGACAACCTTCATCCTTCATCATGGTCCACATTCTGGTTCTTTCCTGTGGTACCCATCTATCTCCATCTCCAGTTTCCCGCCTGGGAAATTTTTTGGCTTTTCGATTGTCCAGCCAAGAATTTCCCTATCAATTGTCCAAATAAAAAAGCACATCAAGCCTGTTCTTCATAAAGAAACTAAAAATAAAAGAAATTCTGCGTACATTGGTTAAGCAATTCTTAATACTTCAGCTCTTGTTGCAATGACAACTGCACTTTAAATAACATACATGGAAACTGTTAATTCGCAGATTAAGCACACAAGCAATAACTTCCAGATTAGCTTTCTTCTTGTTGGATTAATTGACATATATTTCCTTAATGTACGAAGTCAACGCCCATAAGCACAAAATTTTACAGCTAACAAGTTAATTTACACTCCGCTCTGTCAAAATAATCAATCACCAAATTAAATTCACCAATTCAATTCGCAATTGATTTGAGATGTCATGTTACTAAGCTCCTCCACTGCTGTTCTTGTGCATTTTCATTAGGCTCTTTGTCAACCAGATTGCTGTTTCCCTTGACGATACAACTTCTTCACCAAATGGTCTCAGCACTCCTGCTAATTCCTCAAACCTTTCCTCTCTAAGCAAACTTGCGCAGATCTCTAGCAGTGATTCCAGAGCTTCTGCTCTTTGTAGGCTTTGTGGATTCCATTCAATTCTTGTTTCATCACCATGAAGAAAAGTTAGTGTGCTCATTAGTGATGACATATCACTAGAGGTTCCATGTGATTCTGGATTATTTTCTTTAATCGTTTGCATGTAAGGGGTAAGATTATCTCCTCTTCTGTTTCCGTTTTCACTAGACATTTTAACTTTACCTGGTGATGATGCCTTCTTGCAGCCTGAAAGATAAGTATCACGTGTGTGGTTGGCTGGCAACTTTGCCATTCCCTTATAACTCCCAGTATTCACACCTTTGCCTTCTATGTCAGTTTCTCCAACACCTACTGATTTCTTCTGGACCTTTTGGGAATTCTTACATGTTAACTCTTGTTTCACTTCTTCAGGGAGGATCCTCACTATAGTTTCTGAGGTGATTTCTGAGTTAGCACTTTCGACTTGTTCCGTGCTGCTGTGTGAGTCATTTGCCGGTAACTTTTCTTGTGTAGTACATCCACACTCCTTAACTGGGATTGCTTTCTTGCCTTTGGCATAACTGTGAGGGCTAGACTTATTAGAAGATTGGATATATTTCAGTTTATCCCTGCAACTGTGTTCGGACTTCACCGGGAGAAAGACAGGAGATAGATTGCGGCATTGAGCAAGGTAGGGTTGTAGAATGGGGTGTCTTAGTAATTCTGCGGCCTAAATATGGTGAAATACAAACATCAGCACATGCCAATATTGTTTAAACTAAAAGAGAGAATTTTGGCAACTTGAACTTACTGTTGGTCTGTGCTCAGGATTCTTCCTTAGCATGGTTTTGATTAATTGTTTTCTGCAGACAGAAAGACAGCCTGCTCAGCTATACCTTTGTTGATTTTCAATCAATACTTAAATATAAAGCATCCTGAAAATACTTACAGTGGAGATGAATATACAGTTGGGAGTGGGGAAAGAGTGGAACGATTTATCTTGTTGATTAGACCAGCCATATCCTGTTAAATTTAGTTAAGTTGATAAGAATTGTTAAATTCTGTATTAGCAACAGAAAATCTTAGTCCAATATAGGTCAAAACATTGTGGTGAAGGCAGAACTTACAGGAGCTCTAAATGCAGGTTGATGTGCAGCAATCTCGAACATGCAGCAACCTGATCAAAATTTAACACTTCGTCATTCCATGGAAATCCACATCCACAACAAATGATCAAACAAGAATATATATATAAATAGGCTTGTATCAGAAGGGTTGCTATTACCTAGAGACCAGATGTCTGATTTGTAGCCATAGGGAATATCTGCAAGAAGTTCTGGACACATGTAGTTGGGTGTGCCCACAATCTAGAAAAAAGCACGCATGCATGCAAAGCAGTCAGCTTTTTTTCAAGAAAATTCAGATCCGTGATTGGAAACATTTTGTCTCTTTCTTTCAGAGTTGCATTGCAAGTGATTGTGACTGAGAAACAGTCAGAACAGGAGTGAATAGGGCATTACCGTAGATGCAAGATCCTCCTTGTTCAGCAATTTTGCAAGTCCAAAATCACCTGGAGATAACATTTGAGATAACGTCAAAATTGGAGTACAACTGAAATAAATTTTGTGTGGAAGAATTTCATGTATGTATCCAGGTTCTCACCTAGCCGGATGTCATTGTCTTTTGTGAGAAAGATGTTTGAGCACTGTTATTAGAAAATGGAGTTCTTTCAGTGAAAATTCATAACCAAAAACTCATTTCAAATTAAAAAAAAAAGGTGCTGATACTTGCTTTCAAATCCCTGTGAAGAACACGATTGGAGTGGAGGTAGTCCACAGCCAGCAACAGCTGTGTTAGCCATTTGCAGAGCTTCTGGTGAGAGATAGCAATAGAAATTGTATTAGATGAGAATTGTCTTGCAAGAAAATTATCGTACAAAGACTGCAGTATCTTGCATATGTTCAAGTTTCACCTCTTCAGGAAAATATGTTCCTCTTGCTTTCTTGATAATCTGTGCCCTGTATGATCAGATGTCAAATAAAAACAAAAAAAAGGTGTATGCTTCAACATGTGGATCAAAACAACAGAAAAGAAAAGGATTGAATTTGTTCCATCTTTCCTTCATTAGTTGCAGTTGTGGTCCTCACAACTGAAGGTGGTTGCAAAAATTAAATTAACATTTTCAACATCTTACAAGAAAAATTTGTAATGTGCTGCAGTTGACTTACATGTCTCCTCCCTCACAATAACTTGTCACAATGCATATGTAACATTCCTGTGAAACATGGATAAAAACAAGTTATAGTTGTAATTTACAGTATCCCTTTGAAGCTGTGTGCAAATGGTTGAGGTTCAATCATACAAAGTAAAGAGGAAAATTTGTTTGAAGCTGCTACCTTTTCTGCCCATGAATCTTTATACTCCACTATATACGGGTTGTTCAGCTTTGCAATCAAATTCATCTGCAATGCATATTGGAATTTATTATTTGTGCATTTATAAATTTCCTGATACAGATTACTGCTTGTGATAGCTAAGAAGTTGCATATTTAAAACAAAAAAACTGGCATGCTTCAGCTGATCTTAAACTAAAAACAATGCAGAAGATATGTTCAAAACACACGTGGACTAACCTCTTGATGTGCTGTGTGCTTGAACTTCTCTGTTTGTTTAGCCAAACGAATCTTCTTCATTACATACCTACAGATACAAGAAGCATTAATAACTGAAACAAACTTCTTGCTGTAAATGATCATTTTCTCTGCTATAGAAGATGAAAAGAAAAGGGTTATCAGGGTTCTTACCTCTTGTTTTCAAATTTATGAAGAACAAGAAATGCAGCTCCAAAAGTCCCTCTTCCAATTTGTTCTATAACTTCATAGACATCCATCTTTGATATAGTTTCTTTGTTCTTAGCCTCCATGGCTACTTCAAAGCTCAAGAAAGATAAGAGAAGCAAAAGCTAGCTATATTTGCAGGCCAATCCAAACTGGTGCACTGCATATCAAGGTGAGGGCATTAAATGAATACAAACACCATTTAATTGGATCCAAGACCACACAATATCAATAATAACTGTTAGCAGGGAACGATAATTGTCACAGTAAAAGTTGTGTGGCGTAGCAGAGATCATATAAAGGACTCACGCAGGCATTATGAAGACACATTGTAGCAATAAATCCTACATTTACTCATCATGCAGCGCTATTAAACATTTGGCTGGAGACCAAAATGAAGAAGAAGAAGAGTAAATAAAAAAAAACTGATAAAGAAGAACTCTTAGGAGTGTCAAGGCTCAAGAAAAGTGTGAATCACGGAAAGCCATAAAACAAAAGAAAAGAAATCAAGCAAGAACATGTAACATTTTTAAATTCAAATGAAAAGAGAGGAAATTTGAGGCAAAAGCAAAGGACTAAGAAAGGAAAAGTTTCCTATGACAGGTGTGCCAACCACAGTTTTAAAATAAAAAGCCATACATTACTTGCATTTTGGGATTCCAAGAATATAATTACCACCAAGTCGTTGGTATGTCACTATCTCTTTAACTGAAAACTTGTTCATTTTTTTTTTATTTTTTATTTTATCCTGTCAACAGCAGAATTTTCCATCAGAGCAAACCTGGAAATTCTGCTGCTCTCTATCTCATCACTGTTCCATTATCTACAATATTAGATTCTGCTACAAAAGGGTGGTTCTCTTGTATTACATTACACAATGGGTTTACATTTCATTATTCACAATGTGTGGAAAGATTTATTACTCAGCTTTTGTGTTGGTGGGTCATGGCTAGCAGTTCTGAGAACTGGATTGGTTTAACTAGAGTACTAGACCCACAAAAGGATTCATGCCATCTTCTGATTCTTGGTATCAGAAGAAGATGGATGACATAATTAAGAAGAGAAAGAGCAAGAGCAAGCAGATGAAATCATAATTTTTTTTTAAATTATAATTATGAGCTATACTATTTAACCATATACACCAAAGCACTAAACCATTTTATTATATCATAGATAAATAGTGGAAGGTCGGTAGCAGCCACAAAGCATCCACCCACCCAACAAAAGTACCTAGCCAAACCCCATCGTGGACCAACTCAAAAACACAAGCACACATGCAAAATTCAACCATTATAACAAAATGGGCTTCACCATTAAATGAATTTAAAGGAAAGGGAAATGATGCCTGTTTTTATATGCTTTGACAGTGGAACAAACTACTATACGTATAAAATTATTAAATTGTTATTTATATTTTTTTAAAATATATAAATATTTAAATTGTTCTTTATATTTTTTTGAAGTTTTTAAAAATATAGAAATATTTTGCCAAATTAATATGTGTTGTGAAAATATTGAAGACTATGTCTAAAGAGGAAGATATTATACAGTAGTCCTCGCTTTTAATGAGTTAAAAAATGAAACTAATAAAAATTAATTATTTAATTAAAATTATAAAAATTAAAACTTAATATCACTTTAACTAAATATTCAATTTTTATTGATTTGACTTTTTAAATCATAAAAAACGAGGATTACCATAGTTAGTATTAAAAAATAAAATCAATAAATGTTAATTAATGATGTCACTTGTTGTAAATAAAATTGAGAGTTTATAATCTTATGTAGTGAACTAGATTCACTTAAAAATTTCTACTGAGAAGATTTGATATTATTGATTTGACTTTTTAACTCATTAAAAACTAAATTATTACTTCCTCCATTTCATTTTAATTGTTTTTAAGGAATTATCACAAAAATTAAGAATATTATTTAATAGGCATAAATATAGGTGCAAATGACTATATTACCCTCTTTTAGAAAGATTAAAAATTAATTACTCAAATTAAACTATTTTTTCTATACTACTAGATAAAATTTACTTTAAAAATAAGATAAGAGTAAAGTTAAAATGAAGAAATTATTTTTTATTGATACTGTTAAAAAGATAACTAGAGTGAAATAAATTTTATTTTTTTAAAAGACAATGGAGAAAGTATAAAATTTTTGTTGAAAAAAGATTTCTATTTATTATGAATGTGAATGAACAATATATTACTTGTGAATGAACAATATATTGCTTGTGAGAGAATAGTACTCAAATAGTGAAAAAAAAATCTCTATATAAAGGAATTGAAATTCATTAATGAGGAGGTTAAAATTAAGAAGAAGAAAAGATAGATTACTCTCCAAATTCTTTCAATATTATAGTTCTCTAAATTCTCTCCAAACTCTTTTTAAATTCTCTCAAAATCATTCTACTATAAAATATTTTTCTTCTAGTTAAATACTACTAAATTCAAGTTTAATTCTATAACAAAATAAGTAATTCAATCTTTATTTCACAACACATTATCAGCACGAGGAGCTCTCGATCAAAACAATAAGGTACATATTTTTTAATATTTAATATTTATGAATATATTAGTTGATTATATATTATCATGGATGGTTATGCCTTCTACTAATTTATATATTTATATTTATTTCTTCAATCTAATTTTATATTAATTGTTATTTTTATTTTGTTTTACTAACTACACCATTGATGCAAATATTGCTAGAAATGGTTCTAACCTTATGGATGGCTATGCCTCCTACCAATTTATATTTATGCACATTTATTTTTTATTATTTATGTTAATGGAAGGCTATACCCCATTTTATATTAATAGACGGTTTTGCCCCATATTTATACATATCGTTATGTTAACTCACTTGCTATAAATAATCATATCAACATTATTTATTGATTTTACTTTATATAATTTATTTCTCAATATATTATATTAAAAAAAAAAAAAAATCTAACGGCTATATTTTTATTACCAACGGTAATATAACGGTAATAAACGGCTATATTTTTCATTATAAATAGATAAGCTACAAATGTTATTCATTCACACAAATTCATACATTTTCTCTTTCTCTCTTTACTCTACATTGTAAACATGATTTGGTATATTTATATTTGTGTTTTGATCATGACTATTATAATAGTTTTAGGAATAATTAATATGGAAGATGATTTTCTATTTGATATAATTTTAAGTATTATTGTATCATTTTTTGTACCACTATTATTTCTTGCAATATTCATTCATGATATAATTAATTAGTAAACTCTGATCATGTTTGATTTTTTAGTAGTCAACAAATTTATGAATTCTAATTGAGTTATTTTTTTTTATTAGTTATCATAATGACAAATCTAGCAAAGCTTGAGTTCGTTGCTCTTGACATCACGTGAAAAAATTATATGTCTTGGATTCTAGATGTAGAGATGCATCTTCAATCAATGGGGTTAATTGATACCATAAAAGAAAATAATAACACCTCATTGCAAGATAAAGCCAAATCTATAATTTTTCTCCGTCGTCATCTTGATGAAGGATTAAAATGTGAATATTTGACTGTCAAAGATCCAAGTGTTCTTTGGAAGGATCTAAAAGACAGATATGATCATCAAAGAGATGTAATACTACCAGTAGTCACTGATGAATTGAGAGCTTTACGCTTTCAAGATTTCAAAAAAGTGAGTGACTATAATTCTGCAATGTTCAGAATAGTATCACAATTAAAATTCTGTGGACAGACAGTCACAGATGAGGATATGATGGAGAAAACTTACTCCACATTTCATGCATCAAATGTTACACTGCAACAACAATACAGGATGCAGAGATTTAAAAAATATTCTGAACTAATTTCATGCCTACTGGTAGCTGAGAAAAATAATGAACTCTTGATGAAAAATCATCAATCCCGTCCCACTGGCTCAATAGCATTTCCAGAAGCAAATGCTACAAATTATTCCAGATATAAAAATTACAATAGCCGTGGACGTGGGAGAGGTAGAGGTCGTGGATGTGGAAGAGGTCAATTCTTTGGCCATGGTCGTGGAAATAAATATAATAATACTCCACAAAAAAATCAGACTCAACCTCAAAAGAAGTTAAAATCAGTCATCAGTGGTGTTCAAGAAAGGCCTCAATATAAGTCTGAAACTGTGTGTTTCAGATGTGGTAGTAAAGGACATTGGTCACGAATTTGTCGAACACCACCACATCTTTGCCAACTTTATAAGGCATCATTGAAAGGCAAAGAAAAGGAAATAAACTTCAATGAGCATCATACTCATGTTAATGATACAACTCATTTAGATGTTTCTGATTTTACTGACAATGGAAATTGAGACATCTATAATTTTAAGTATATTGTTATTACTTATTTGATTCTGAAGAATATGTTATTGTTATGTATGTTATTTTTAAATTAAATAAAATGTCCTACTTTATAATTATTTTATGTTTTTACCTTAATTGATTAATTTTGTGTTTATCTATTTTGAAGTTTAATATGGATTGTACTCAACATAAAGACAATATTGGAGATCTCTGCATACCAGATAGTGGTACTACACATACTATCTTGAAAAATAGAGATTATTTCTCTGAAATAAAGCCCACAAAGGCAGTTGTAAAAATAATATCAGGTCCTGTAGATCTGATTGAAGGAATTGGCAAAGCTAAATTTATGTTACCAAATGGAACAAAGTTTATAATTGATGAAGCTTTGTTTTCACCAAAATCAATAAGAAATTTATTGAGTTTTGATGACATATATCGAAATGGTTGTGATACCCAATCTATTACTATAAATGGTAACAAATATTTAAATATAGTTTCCTATGAATCAGGAAAAATGCAAGTATTGGAAAGACTGCCAAAACTCCCTACTGGATTGCATTACATGCATATACATGTAATTGAATCAAATATGGCAGTAAAAGAAAAATCTTATGATCCTTCAATAATAAATTTATGGCATGACAGATTAGGTCATCCTGGATCAGTAATGATGCGAAGGATAATTGAGAATTCACATGGGCATCCCTTGAAGGGGCAAAGAATTCCTCAATCAAATGAAATGCCATGTATAGCTTGTTCTTTTGGAAAATTAATTTTGAGACCTTCACCATCTAAAATTCAAAATGAATCACCTATGTTTCTTGAAAGAATTCAAGGTGATATATGTGGGCCAATTCACCCACCATGTGGACCATTCAGATATTTTATGGTATTAATTGATGCATCTAGTAGATGGTCACATGTTTGTCTATTGTCAACTCGTAATGTTGCATTTGCAAGATTGCTTGCTGAAATTATTAAATTACGAGCACAATTCCCTGATTATACAATCAAGAGGGTAAGACTTGATAATGCTGGTGAATTTACATCTCAAGCATTCAATGATTATTGTATGTCTACTGGGATCATTGTTGAGCATCCCGTTGCCCATGTACATACTCAAAATGGTTTAGCTGAATCATTGATTAAATGACTTCAGTTTATTGCTAGACCATTAATAATGAGAACAAAGCTTCCCATTTCAGTTTGGGGTCATGCAATCCTACATGCTGCTTCATTAATTCGCATCAGACCTAGTGCATATCATAAATACTCCCCATTACAATTGGCATTTGGTCAAGAGCCAAATATTTCTCATCTCAAAATTTTTGGTTGTGCAGTATATGTACCCATTGCGCCACCTCAGCGCACAAAAATGGGTCCTCAACGAAGATTGGGAATTTATGTTAGGTTTGAAATACCCTCGATTATTAGATATCTTGAACCTCTAACTGGTGATGTTTTTACAGCACGTTTTGCTGATTGCTAATTTAATGAGGTTGTTTTCCCAACATTAGGAAAAGGGGAGAAAGAAGTGAAAAGGGATATTTCATGGAATGAACCATCATTATTGCATCTGGATCCTCACACAAAATAATGTGAATTAGAAGTGCAAAAGATTATGCACTTACAAGCAATTGCAAATCAATTGCCAGATGCATTTACTGATACAAAAAGAGTGACTAAATCATATATACCAGCAGCCAATGCTCCTGCTCGTATTGAAATTCCAGAAATAAAATCTGAGAATAAAGACACTCATGAGTCTAAAACACGCTAGAAGCGTGGAAGACCAATTGGTTCTAAGGATAAAAATCCTCGAAAGAGAAAGGGAGTAGATAATCATATTGATAGCGAGGAAAATATCCCTGAAGAAATAGAAAATAAAGAAAGTCATGAAACATTATCATATACTGTTGCATGTGAAATCATAAATGACAAAGATGATCCTGAACCAAAATCAGTCATGGAATGTCAAAATAGGCATGATTGGATAAAATGGAAAGATGCTATGCAGGCTGAATTGGACTCACTAAACAAACGAAATGTTTTTGGGCCAATTATTCCTATGCCTAAAAATGTGAAACCTGTAGGATACAAGTGGGTCTTTGTACGAAAGAGAAATGAGAAAAATGAAATAATAAGGTATAAAGCTAGACTTGTAGCTCAAGGTTTTTCACAAAGGCCAGGAATTGATTATGATGAAACGTATTCTCCTGTTATGGATGCAATTACGTTCAGGTATCTGATTAGCCTAGTAGTTTCTAAGAAATTAGAAATGCGTCTTATGGATGTTGTGACTGCTTATTTGTATGGATCACTTGATAGTGACATTTATATGAAAATCCCTGAAGGATTTAAAATGCCTGAAGCATTAAGTACAAAACCCAAAGAAATGTATTCGATCAAGTTCCAGAGATCTTTATATAGGTTAAAACAGTCTGGGCGCATGTGGTATAATCGTTTAAGCGATTATTTGATTAATAAAGGATATGTGAGTAATATTATTTGCCCATGCATTTTTATTAAGAAAACAATATCCGGATTTGTGATTATAGCTGTATATGTTGATGATTTGAATATCATTAGAACAGAAAATGAGATCCATGAAGCAACAGTATACTTAAAGGAAGAATTTGAAATGAAAGATCTTGAAAAAACCAAGTATTGCCTTGGTTTACAAATTGAGCAAATGCACAATGGGATATTTGTGCATCAATCAAATTACACAGAAAAGATCTTGAAACGCTTTAATATGGATAAAGCAAATCCTTTAAGTACTCCAATGGTCGTTAGATCACTCAATATTGAAACTGATCCATTTCGACCCTGTGAAGAAAATGAAGAAATTCTTGGTCCTGAATTTCCATATCTCAGTGCCATTGGAGCTCTAATGTATCTTGCTAATTGTACTAGACCTGACATTTCTTTTGCAGTTAATTTATTAGCGAGGTTCAGTTCAGCTCCAACAAAAAGGCATTGGAAAGGGGTCAAACATATACTTCGATACCTTCGAGGAAATGTTGATTTGGGTTTATTTTATTCTAACAATTCAAAACAAGAATTGATTGGTTATGCAGATGCAGGGCATTTATCTGATCCTCATAAAGCAAAATCTCAAACAGGTTATTTGTTCACAAATAATGGAACTGCAATTTCTTGGCGTTCCCAGAAACAAACGCTTGTCACTACTTCCTCAAATCATTATGAAATTATTGCACTACATGAAGCAAGTAGAGAGTGTGTGTGGCTTAGATCAATGACACATCATATTGAAGAATCTTGTGGTTTTCCAGTCAACAAAAGTCCAACAATTTTATATGAAGATAATGCAGCATGCATTGCACAGTTAAGGGAAGGATATATCAAAAGTGATAGAACCAAACATATACCTCCAAGATTCTTTTCATACACTCAAGAGCTAATAAAAGACAATCATATAGATATCAAGTATATTCAGTCTAGTCAGAATTCAGCTGATCTTTTCACAAAGGCACTTCCAACTGCAATCTTTAGAAAGCACGTTCACGATATTGGAATGCGACATCTACATACTATGTGAAGGGAGATTATACATATCAACTTGAGGAGGAGAATATCATGCACTGTACTCTTTTTCCTTAAGCTAAAGTTTTTCCCACTGGGTTTTATTTAGCAAGGTTTTAACGAGGCAGTTGCAAAATATTGTTATTCAAGGGGGAGTATTATGAATGTGAATGAACAATATATTGCTTGTGAATGAACAATATATTGCTTGTGAGAGAATAGTACTCAAATAGTGAAAAGAAAATCTCTATATAAAGGGATTGAAATTCATTAATGAGGAGGTTAAAATTAAGAAGAAGAAAAGATAGATTACTCTCCAAATTCTTTCAATATTATAGTTCTCTAAATTCTCTCCAAACTCTTTATAAATTCTCTCAAAATCATTCTACTATAAAATATTTTTCTTCTAGTTAAATACTACTAAATTCAAGTTTAATTCTATAACAAAATAAGTAATTCAATCTTTATTTCACAACATTATTGAATTACTCTTCATCATTACATACTTTATATATTATATATTGCATTGCATGTAGGAACACTAGAAATTAGCCAAAAGAAAACTGAGGTACTGTGGTTATAACACGCTTTTTTTTTTTAAACTTTCACCTAATCCTTGTTGATGAAATTTTAATAAGATAAGGTGGATAGGCACATTCATTTACATGCCTGGACAAGTACTAGCACTGTGAAGCAGAAGCTAACTTATCTCCAAAAATGGCAACATCGTAATTTAGTTGCCATTGAAAGGACAAAACAGGAAACATGGAAACATTACACGCTCGTCCAGTAAGAAACTGACACATCATTTTCTCATCAATCGTTCGTTGCCAGAGACAGGCCACCTTTGCTTTTTTTTTTTTTTTTTATATGTATAAATTAAATAATAAAAAAAGATCTGTAAGGGACAGAGAGAAAATAAATATTAACAATTAAAATTATTTTTTTCCCAAAAAAAGAACTCCCTTTCTCTATAGCAGACCATCATCAGACGCCTCTGTTTGCTTTCTCTCCCCGTCTCTCTCTCTCTCCTTGGCGATCTGGTACGTGTCTTCTGGGCTTAGGGTTTTTGATCTCTTATGCATCTTGATTTCTTTAATTTATTTTTTTAATCAATTTTTTTGGTTTGATTTATTGATTTTTTTTTGGGTTTATGCGTTTGGTTTATTTGATTAAAGCAGGACTTAATCTCATGCTGTTTTGAGCTAAATTAGATCGGTTCAAAAGTTATAATCATTTTCAATCACTGATATAGGTTCTAGTTAGTTTATTATTTGTAATTGGATTCTTTTTTGGACGGTGCTTTCTGGGTATGCTCAATTTTTAGCTTTCTTGGCTTAATTTTGGCATTTTAAAGAGACCCTTGTCTGAAATTTAGTCTTTTGTAACATTTTGAACAGACCCATGTTGAAAAGCTGTCTTTGTAACATTTTAAAGAAGAAAAGGAGGTTCTGTTCATGCTCTGGAAAAAAAAATTATATGTGATGTGTATGAATAGTTTTTGATTTTTTTGGTTGCTATTGATTATAGTCGGGTTTCAGATTGTGACAGTTTTGGAGTTGTTTTGTAATTAGTTATGTTTATAGATTTTACAAGATGGGGATGCATTGGAAAAATTTTGATGTAGGGGTACTTGCTTGTGGTATTTTCAATATATGAAATGGATGGTGTATGAGTTGCATGTTGTTGACTGTTGTTATTGAATACTGCATCAGTGGTTGTCCATACTGTATGGGCATGGGCGCCAGATATCATATTCTTAGTGATTTTTCTGATAGTAGCGTTTGCTTTGTTCTTGTCCTTACATGTTACCTCTAAAAGAATGAATCCAATTTGCAGAAGCAATTACTAAAGAGAACATCTTTACAAAATAGAATTACTTCTGGTCATTTTTTATTCACATTGCAATCATTTAATTGCAAAACTGTTGCTTCTGCCTCCACCACCATTCAGGAGCAATTTTTCAAGTGAACATGACCATAAATACATCTTTAAAACTTACATTAGCTTAATAGATATAACTCGATAGATTGTTGCTGTGGATTTACCTTTCTTTGCATATGAATGGTGGATGGAAACACATAATTTATGGATAGATTGTAATAATTTTTTTTTTGTTTTTCATTTTCTAATCTGATATTTGATGGTTCTTATTATATAGGAGGTAAAAGATGGACCACGATGAAACAGGATGTCAAGCTCCTCCTGAACGCCCAATTCTGTGCATCAATAATTGTGGCTTCTTTGGAAGTGCAGCCACAATGAACATGTGCTCCAAGTGTCACAAGGATATGCTAATGAAACAGGAGCAATCTAAGCTCACTGCATCAACTGCAGGAAGTGTTGTGAGTGGATCAACAAGCAGCAATTTGGAACAACCTATTGTTGTTGAGACTGTTGATATTCAACCCAATGCAGCTGAACCAAGGGTTGTATCTTTGCAGCCATCCTGTACTCCAGAGTTGGGGGAGAGTGTTGAGCCAAAGCTAAAGGAGGGTCCTAGCCGGTGCAGTGCTTGCAACAAACGGGTTGGTTTAACAGGGTTTAAGTGTCGATGCGGGAACCTTTTCTGCGCCTCTCATCGCTACTCAGACAAACATAGTTGCCAGTTTGACTATCGTAATGCTGCCCGAGAGGCTATAGCTAAAGCAAACCCCATTGTCAGGGCAGAGAAGCTTGATAAAATCTAGATCCAATGGGGTAATGTTGCATCTACTGAAATTTGATGATCATTTCGTCTTTGAAGCTTCTGAGTTGGCCGGCTATCTTATCAGGCGTCCTTTTGCATTATTGTGTACGGGGCGGAGCAGGGAACTCAATATCTTGTGATTGGCGAGAGTTTATATGATGGCTCCAGTGTTTTAAGTCTAAATCTGTGCTGGTTTGATGGACTTTGTCTTGGTTAGATTTGTAATGTGTCATCCTGTTTCATATGGCGTTTCTGTGGTTTTACAACAAAACGTGGCTTGTGCAATTTCTACATGATATATGGAAGTCATCCATGAACGCTTATACGCTTAGCTTTGTAAATTTTAATTATAGCTTTCATGGCATGTGCTCCTGAATCTGGTTTGCTATTCTGAATTATTATTTGAAAATCTAGTCATTTGATCCATTTATCAAAATTCTAGTGGCAACCTTCCTTTTGGAATTTGGTTGCCTTTTGTCAAATGCTAAATAGTCAGTTAATAATGCAGGTTCAAAATTAATTTGATACCGTTTATTTGTAACGTGCTGCATTTTAATTGAATATTTAGATATAACCTCGCATCCACAATTTCTGAAAACAATTGTTTTGTTACATAAAAGTAAACTGATACTGAGAGCCTAAAGATAATCCTTTCCTTTCTATAGAATCCTCCAATCCGGCAAATAGCAGCATGACATCTTAAGATGTTATACTTGCAAATAGCAGCAAAAAATCTTCCACAAGAAATTAAAAAAAAAAATCCCAGATAAAAGTAGACATAACATTTTCACCAAAATGCACTTTTTGGGACAATATACTTGCTCATAGGCAAGTTGTTATGAAATAAAACGAAAGGACCATTTTCCTTAAAAGATTTATCTTCATAACTGCAATTTTGGGAAGCTAAATGGTGATCCTGGTTTACGTATACATCTCAAGTGCAAAACAAAGTGATACAATAACTGCATTTGAAAATCCAACAAATATTAATCTGTCAAGCACCAAAAGTTAAAGATTTAATTTAAGGAAATTTGCATAAACTAGATCATCAAACTATTTCAAAATTTGCATTACAGGCATGAAGGATTTTAAAGTCAATCCTAATTGTCATGCACTTTTGTTCTTCTTTTTCCATAAGTATTTTTTATTTTCCCCTCTTAAAAGGACTGCAAAGGGTATGATCTAACACTCATTAAGAGTAAAATGACAGAAATAACAAAATTACAGGGAAATCCCTCCAGATTCAGCTTCAAGATACTTACAAATCCTCTCCATGACCTCTCTACCCTTAGCACTATTCTGTAAGAACTTCTCCACACATCTTTGTTCTATCTTCTCTGCCATTGACGCTAATGCAGATAATGGCTTTATCCGTATGCTTGTCTCCTGCCGACAGAGAGTCCATGCAGTTGGATTATCAGGGTGAGGGTCATAGCGGATCTTCTCTTCCACTTCGATGAATTTCTGGAGACTAATGTTGCGGGTGGAAAGCTGCATTGACCGAACTTTTGCATCAACAGCTGTAGATTCAACACAATGGCAAATTTCCTGACCAATAATTTTACGAATAAACCATGGTCCTGGAGCATGCACAGTAACAGCACGGGTGGTATATAGTTTCCCAGATTCAAGATCAAGCTTCTGGTTCAAAGTGTCAACTTCAAGGACATGGGACAGAATTCTCTTGTTCTCAGGCTCAGTAAACTTGCGCCAAGATGCAGAAGTTACCCTCTCCCATGGGTGCTTGTAAACATGCTCTTGCTTGTATGCTCTCACCATTTTGTTTGACTTGGTGTACTTTGCCTACTCTATTATTCACTTCTACAAAAACATATAGAACAAAAAGATCACCAAAAGTTCAAAAACAACAAACCTAGGAATAATAATACCACGATTTTTTATTCAAATCTTTTCAGTAAAAAGTATAACTCTTGTCCCTTAGAGATTAAAACGTGAATTGAATGTTATGCGCTTGCATTGATGTGAATATATTAAGATTTAAGAATATTTGAATTGATGGATTAACTACATGAAAATGCGATTCCATGGTATCAATACAGCACATTTCAAAACACAGTGAATCAATGATCAAGCATTTTCTAATCAAGAACCGCACTCTAACAACACTAAACAAAAATAGAGCAGCTACATGGAGATCACAAGCTTTTAAATATGATTGTTTTGCTTATACCATAGAACTAAATGCTCTCCATCCAATATAATACAAAATCCGCTAAAAAAATGTTGTAATTTCCAGGTTAATTCTAAGTATCTAGAGCATTAAATACAATATTTAGTAGCTTCTCACACAATATTGACACTACTCTGCCATGGATGAAAAGATCATTTCCTTGTGACAAAGATACCCATTAAAAATCTACAAAACTTACTAATGTCTTAAACAAGAAAATAACATCCATCAATTGAAAGGAAATGGCAACGAAACCCTAACATGGTTCTTGCAGACGCTAAAATAAAACTCACAATTAAAGAATTAGAAAATCCAGGCTGTAGAGCTAGCCGAACAAGAAAATTACAAATATCTCTGAACAAAAAAAATAAATAATAATAACACAATAAAAAATCATTATATAAACATTGCAATGAATACAATCACGTACTTAAGAATTAAATCCATACACATATGATTACAGCAAGTACAGAGAACAAAGAAAAGAAAAGAACAGAACCCAAATACGAGAAGGTACAAAAAAAGAGGAGGAGAGATCAAAGATCGCACCTTTGAAAGCGAAACAATCAACGAATAAAAGCCCTAGAAAGACAACGAAAACAAAACACTAAAAAAAGAAGGAATAGAAGAACAAGAAGAAATTTGGATTTGGATTTTGGGTGATAGTAAGCGATGTGAAGTACGTGCCCTGCAATTCTTTTGTGAACCTATCAATAATTCTCTTTTCTTGCTATTGTTTCTAGTGTTGTACCTTTAAGACAGTTTTAGTCCAGTGACCTAACAGATTATTCTCGTAAAGGAAAATTTTGTACAACGATTTTTTTCTTTGGGGGAAAAGGTGCATTTTGATCCCTAAAGTTTTCACCGAAGCTCTTATAATCTCTCATCCTTTTTTTAGGCTCAATTAAACACAAAATTTTGCAAAACAAACTTATAAGCCCTCCTTTTCACAGAGTCCTCAAACGACCGTTAGTGTTGATGAGGTGGCTAACAGTGGGTCCCACTAAAGAGTAAAAAAAAAAGTAAGAAAATGTCATTTTAACCCCAAAAAAAAAAAAACAAAAGCAAAAGTTGAAAACTGCAACTTTTTTGTTTGTTCTTCTTTTTACAATGGCCACTACTCCTCGATTCATTTCTCAATTTAAGCAAACAACTCAAACTGGAACTAACCATTCAGCCATGGTCACTCTTCTTCGATCTCTCCTCACTCAACTTCCCTGGACACCACTACTGGCATTAGTCAAAACCTAACCCATTTCCGCTCTAATTATTCGCTAATTGTTTTGTTAATCCTCTTCTTGAGCCTAATCTATCACCCTCGCAATAGCTGCTTAAGGTTTTTGGTTTTTAGGTGAATGATTTCGTGGTCTTAGTGGCGCTTTTGGCGGTCACGATTCTTGTGTTGGTTTGGAGTGGGGTTTGGTTCAATGTAGTGGTTGCGGTTGGGATTGGTGTTGGTGTTGGTTTGGTGGTTCTGCACACAGTGCATGATGATATTGAAGCGTAACTTGCTCTCAGACGATGAGTTTAGCCCTAGAGGGGGTTTGTAATTTTTTTTTTTTTGTAATTTTGGTTAGTCCAAATTTGAAAAGCAATGGAATATATTTTAGCTTTTGTATCAAATTTAGCGCAACCTTCGAAGGCTTGGGCAGTTTACATCTTCCGGCGGACTTAAAGTGCAGCGCCCTGTGGGTTGGAAGCCGCCTCCTGAAGGGTGGGTAAAGGTCAATACAGATGGAGCCTTCGATAATGCCCCGTAGCTTGCAACAACAGGTGGTGTTGTGAGGGATTTTTGTAGTAATTGGGTTGCGGGGTTTGCTGCCAAAATTAGGAGATGCTCTATAACAGCGGCGGAACTGTGGGGCATTTGGGATAGATTGATGATGGCTTGGGAACTGGGCTATGGGAAAGTGATTCTAGAAACGGACAGTTTGTGTGTTGTTCATGGGCACAACCATCTGGATTCGTCAATTCAAGCTCTTATGCAACGGGACTGGGAAGTTCTTGAATTCGTTTCCTAGAAGAAAATGCGAAGCATGAGAAATTAGAGCGAGAACGTACGCAGCAGTTAACAAATTTGATCACAAATTGTCTAAACAAGGATTTACCAAGCACTTTCGAGAAAACTTTGAAGAAGGAGATAGCTGCAGTTGGACCTGCTGTAGCTCGTGCAATGACACTTGTCCTTGAGAAAAGCATATCATCAGCTATTACAGAGTCATTACAGGTTAAATATTAAAGCTTTTTCATTTGTCAAAATATGTGGTCAGTGGTCTTGGTAACTCTCATATTGAATAAATACAACCCCTTTGTTTTTTCATTACCTTTTGAATTAAAGTACTCCACTTTTTTAGGTGATTTATTGAATCGAAGTACTACATTTTCATTAATCAGAACCAGCTATTGGTCCTGCATTTTAATTGTTGTTTCAAGTTATCAACCATTGCTCTGCTTTGCATAGTGGAATTGATCCATCAAATATGGAAAATTAAAAAAAACTGGAACTTACCATTATGCTTCTTAAAACTTGAGTTACTGTTGAGTCCTTTCTATTTTTATTGTTCAGTTTAGCTCTTGAGGGAGCTGCATGGCTTAAGTATCTTTTTGTTTTTGCCTTGCTAAACAGGGATTTTCTTCCTTGTATACATCCAAGAATGGTTTCTTATTATTTTTCAAATAGTGAACGACTAGGGCATACCAGCTGATGAAAACTGATGTAATTTTTGCTTGCAGGATGCACTAAGATCTAGCTTAGAAGCTGCAATTATTCCTGCATTTGAATTGTCATGCAAATCTATGTTAAAATGACATTTTCTTACTTTTTTTTATTCTTTTGTGGGACCCACCGTTAGCCACCTCATCAACACTAACAGTTGTTTGAGGACTCCGTTAAAAAAGGAGGCTTATAAGTTTGTTTTGCAAAATTTTGTGTTTAATTGAGCCTAAAAAAAGGATGAGGGCTTATAAGAGCTTCAGTGAAAACGTTAGGGGTCAAAATGCACCTTTTCTGATTTTTTGTTTTGTTTAACTAGCAGCTGAAATATTAAAAAGAAATTAATTTAAAAAATAAAAATTAACAAGAAAGAGATGCGAGTCCTTGAATTTTAATTTTTATAAAATTTTAAAAGAATAAAGGTGGGGTAGCGCTCATGAGTGTTAAAGTGCTTTGCGGGACACAACAAATAATCTTAATACTTCCTTTTTTATAATTAAATTATTTAAAAAATGAAAAAAAAATGTAAAAAATAAATATTAAATAATATTAGAGACAATATTAAAATTATTGTAGGCGGCAGAGTTTAGCGCGTACTTAAATATTTAGCGATTACGGTATTGTATAGGCTCGAGTCCACTAGAAAATACGATATAGGTCTTGGGCTTATTCGGAGATGGAATCGCCACTTGGATAAAAGTCGGGACACACTGTTGTAATATTTTGAATTTTTAAATAATTTTAAACTGTATCGAGATATGCAGTACTAATATTTTTTATATATATATTTGGTTATTTAATTAGCTTGTTATTTATTAAAGTCATTTTTAATTATTTTTAATTATTTTAAGTTATTTACATAAAAAATTTTCTGGAATTTTATTTTCGAAAAAAATTAAGACGTAAATAATTAAATATTAATTATTTTAAACGGTTTTATGAATTTGCATGAGTTCATGCATGATTTTAAAGTGTCAATAAAATACATATACATACATTCATTTAAATTAAATTAGGGTTTATTTAATTAAGTTAAATTATATTATATAGTTTTAATATTAATTAATTAAATGTGTGTATATGTATATGTGTATATATATTATTATTAAAGTGTGTGGTGGATATTTATTGTGTGTATTAATTTATATATTAAAATAATATAAAGTAAGATATATATATACATATATACATATAATATCATTAACTAAAATAAAGTTTGAGTTATTTACAGAATTGTCACTCTCTCTCATTCCTCTTTCCCGACCGTCCCCATCTGATTTTCGACTTCTACAACGTCGTTCCTTCACAGTCACTGTACCCTCCAGTGTGCCACCTCCCTTGCTAGCCATTTCCAACGTCCAGAGCCTTCTTCTCCGGCGTCGTTTGGCCGGAATTTGAGTGAGTAGCCGAAATCGATCCTAACTCCGATCGATGACTTTCCGGCCACCATTTCGAGCCCCACCGGTCTCTATCTCTTCTTTGAGCTCTGGTGAGTGCATTTCCAAGCTTTGTTTCACTTGAAATGGTTTAGATTTCCCTAGGTTTCAATTTTTCATTTTCGGCCTACTAGGGTTTTTGATTTTTTTTGAGCTTCGATTTGGTTGATTCATGCAATCTTTGTTCACAAAAATTGAACCTAGTAGCTTAATCTAGCTCTATGAATTTTTGTAGAATTTTTGGGGATTATTTTGATTTTTGTGAATTTTTAATTATTTTATTAATATTTTCTAATTTTTGAAAATTAATTAATTAAATTATGAAATTGTGTTTTATGCTGTTTATAGGTGTTGAAATTCATTTTATAAATTTATTTGTAATTTTTGTGATTTTTATATAATTATTTTGAATTTATTTAGTTTATGTAATTTTGGGAAAATTAGGTTAATTATGTGTTTTATTGAAATTTATTGGTTAATTGAGTATATTTATTGATATTATTGAATTATATGTTGAGAAATTTAATTTTGAGTAATTATACTATTTTTTGTGATTTTTTTATTAATTTTAGGGAATTTACATAACTAGGGGTATTTTGGTAATTTGGCACTAAGTTGGCTAAAAATATAATTGAATTGGTTTTACTAGTTATTTGAGGTATAAAAATGATTTTTACAAATTATTTAGTATTTTTAACTAATTAAAACTATTTTTTGTAAATTATTTTTAAATTATATATAATATACGATTTTTCTAAATAAATGAGTTTTTATCGATTTTTAATATGTTTTAGGGTTAATTATGTAATTTGGATTTATAAAATGTATTTAGGTCAATATTTATGAATTTATTGAGAATTACCGATTTTTAATAATATTTTATTAAAATTAGGGTTTTATGCATTTATCGATAAAATAATTATTTTTAGTGTTTGAATAACTAAGTTGCTATATTTTGAGTATTGAAGGGCATTTTTGGTATGTTTCATATGTTCTGTATTATTTTGTGAAATGTGGACCTCGATCGGTGAAATTGTAGTTTGGAGTCCGACCGAGGGATTTTGAACTGTGTTTATTTTTGAAGTGTGTTTCTTTGCAGGACCGGCTCTACTCTTTGAGTAGAGAGATGTCCGTTTTACAGCGGAAGTTCTACCGGATTTTCTGTAGAATTCTTGTAAAACGTGATGTCTGGTCGAATTCCTATTCTAATTCTGTGTCTAAGATTCTAGATCAAGTCTTTAGAATTTTCGATAGATTTATTCTAATGTCGTGTTGTTATTTGTTTGTTTAGTTGCGCCGAGATCGAGGCACAATGGACTAGGCCCGTTGGACCCGTCTCGTGGAGTGCAATAACTATGAGTTGTTATTTTATATATATGTGTTTTAGGATACATGTTTTTAGGAATGTATGATTTATTTTAGTAAATTATGCACAAACGATTTAATTGTTTCTTAGGTTTATTTTTGGTATATTTTCACTATATTTTTGGTATATTTTAAATTATATGCATGTTTTATTAATGAATCATTCTCAAAATGATTTTAAGTATATTTCTAGATTATTTTATAATTAAATTGAATTTATTTGACGTATATATACTAAAAATATACTTGGTTTACTTTTGGTATATTTCTAGTATATATATGGTTTATGTTGCTATTTTATTTAATATCATGAATCATTTGTTTTAATAATGTATGTGTTATATAAAAATGAAGGATATCAATAGAACGTACTACCTAGTGGACATCACTAGGACCGAGTATGTACCGGTACGCCGATAGCACTAGGCTATATTACTAACCTATTTGTGGATATTGATTGGATTGATTTATATGATGTGAGATATGATTTGAGAGTGTGATTACTGGAGCTCGGTTGACCAAGTGTCTCGGGGCCAATCACACTGACAGTCAGACTGCTGGAGCTCGGTTGATTTAGTATCTCAGGGCTAGTTTACTGTTCAAATGGAACAAGTGAATTATTTGGAATAAGTGAGCCTGTATGGCTAGAGTGTTGTCTAACACTGTTTGAGGTTGCGATTTTCTAGGGTTCTATTTGATCCTTCATATATGGATGTATTTCTATATTTATATAAAATGATTTCATTGCATCTGTGTGACTTTGCCTGTATATATATTTATTATATATACTATTGAATGTGTGCATTGTCATTTAGTTATGCATGTATATATATTATAACAATTCACTCAGTGAGGTCTGACTCCCTTCCGTTGACATTTTTTTCAGGAGAGTCTACATCTTCAGACCTCAGTAGCAGACCTTTACGCCGGATTTCTTCTACCTCGACTTTACTATGTAAGCTGCTCACTTGACTTTATTTTATATTCTAGACATTGCAGTAATTGTAGTCGGCTATGAGATTTATGTATTACATTTGTATAAGATATGTATTATAAAGATTTAAACTGGGATTTGTATTAAAAGTTTATTTATATATGAGGATGAGTTTGTTTATTTAAACAAGTTGGTGGATTATGCTTATTTTATTTATGAGTTTAATTTCCGCTGCAAGTTATTTTATTTATATTATTATTGCATGCTTTTATTTTATTTTAAGGCTTGCTACGGGTTCTGAATTCGAAAGAATTCCCGTTCTTTAGCGCTGATCATGGCTCATGTTTTGGGTCGTGACAACTATACAGCAATTAGATCTCATGAAAGTTCCCAAAAGCCGTCATCAGAGATAAGGTTCGAAAACTGGGTATGAATGTTTGAATGTTCACCCAATCTTGTGGTTAGCCTCCGTTTGTGTTTTGCGTTTTATTACCTTTAATTATTTAATTATTTCCTCGTTTACATTCAAAATTGCACTTGCCTTCATTTACTTTCCAAATTTTATAATTAAATCCAAGTTTGCACATTAGTCCAGTTTCATGCTTTTGAGTCCTAATGTTTAGCAAAAATAAAATAAATAATAATTTACAACCATACATTCAAAATTAAATGGGAAAGGGATTAAGGATTACAATATTTTTAGACTAAATAAAATAATAACATATAGAAAACAAACTAAACATATACCAAAAGTAAACCGATAATAAACAATAAACATGATGGTATAAAAGGGATAGCTAATGAAAATGACTACTTAATGATGTAAATCACCAAGTAATTCCTGCAAATAACACACGATTAGTCCTTCCCTTCGAAAACGAAATCGCAAATAACAACGCTTACAAAGGGATGCTATAAAAGGGGTTTTCATATTATGAACTAAGAAAAATCATTAAATGATCAAGATGAGCATCATCATGCAATGAGATAGCCATGTTTAAGGTTAAAAGGCACATATCAAAGTGGACGTTATGACAAGCGTTAGTAGAAAAGTAAAGCTAAAAGTGGGCCAACCTGTCAATGTGGCGATCGCCTCATCGATGAGGCAACGCCTCATTAATAGAGGCCCTTGATATTTTTAAGGCAAAAAGGACATATAACACAAATGAACAAAGAAGATAAACTTTCTGGAGGCCTATCAATAGGGCAATTGCCTCATTGATGAGGCGATCGCCTCATTGACAATAGGTGACACCTCTATGAAGAGGCATCGCTTGATTAACAGGCCAATTTCGACTCTCAAACATTTAAAATTCTACTTTAAGTAACAACATATGCATATACACACTCTACAAGCATAAAACTACAACTACATGCAAAAGTCTTCAAAGATCACATCAATAAGGTGAGATATTAAACAAGATAAACTAAAGATAAACCTAAAATATACTAAGGACATAGTTACACATAAGCAAGAACACACAAAGTGATGCACATATCAAGTTTTCTACTAAAATGAAAGGCCCTCAAAGATGTTTTTTGATTGTGATCCTTACTAGGATGTGATCTCTACTTTTGACGTAAGCTTCTTCCTTCTTCTTTTAGGAAAATGTGGACTTTCCTTTGCTTCAATCTCTCTTTCTTCCTCTAGGACATTTTATTCTTTTCTTCTTCCTCTTTTCAAAGCTCCTCCCTCTCTCTTTTTTCAATAATGGGTTTTTTTTCTAATGGTTCTCCCCCTTCCTTTTTTTCCTCTCTCTTTTTCCTTTTATTTCCTAGCTTCCCCATGCCCCTAAGCCCTCTAGCTAATCATGAGCCTCCATAGCCTTTTTCTCTTCCCCAAAGATCTCTTTCTCATGCAAGAATCAGGTATGGAGGGTGGGGCCCACACCACTTGGCCACCATGGTTGTAGCTGCATTAAATGCAACTGCAAATGGGACTGCCATAGAGGTGATGCCTCTTCGATGAGGCAATCACCTCATTGGCAGCTGCCAAAGAGGCGATCGCCTCATTGCACTGAGGTGACGCCCCTTTGGCCCAAGCCTGTGTTGGGCCAGGAGGGCTTAGGCCAAATTTGGATAGTTGGGTTTGGTTTTGGGCTTTTTAGGCCTTAGGTTTTCAAGTCCACTTTCCATTAGAGATTCAGGCTCCATTCTCATATCCAAGTTTCACATTCTCATCATTGGGCTTGACAACGGGCCGATCAAACCGAGTGCTCCTAATTCGTCCCCTAACACGGGCCGACCGAATCGGGTGTTTACAATTTGCCCTCTGATTTTTAGAAAAATCAAATGCATGCAATGGCTATTTTTTAAAAAATCACATGCGCAACAGCAAACAAACAATAAAATGAGCAACATACTTGACTCTCGGGTTTCACCTGAGAGATGAATTCTTTAATTTTGAAATGTGACCGTGATCCTCGAGTTTTCCTGGCCCAATCAACCACTCATTAATATTTGATAGATATTTTAAGACTATTAACCTCGGGTTTTCCTGGCTCGATTACTATTTCACTGGGAACATAGACTTATGGGTTTTCCTAGCCCAACCATCAGTCACCTGAAACGTGATTTTCGGGTTTTCCTGGCCTGATCATCATTACACATAAACTTGATTCTCAGGTTTTCCTGGCCCGATCATCACTTAACCTTGACTTTAGTTCTTGAGTTTTCCTAACTTGATCACCATTGGGGATGTGGTTTTTGGATTTTCCTGGTCCAATTATCACTCCTTCGGGGATACAAACTTTTGGGTTTTCCTAGCCCAATTGTCATTCGCTTTCAACTTTGGGGATACTACCCAAACAACCATCTTGATGTTTAAGCTTTGGGGATTTAAACCCGAACAACCCTATCTTTGAGCTTCAGGGATTCAAACTTGAACAGCTCTGTCTTTGAGCTTCGGGGATTCAAACCTGAATAACTCTGTCTTTGAGCTTTGGGGATTTAAATTCGAACATCCCTCTCTTTGAACTTTAGGGATTTAAACCTGAACAACTTTGTCTTTGAGCTTTGAGGATTCAAACTTGAATAGCCCTGTCCGTTAACAACGTGGGTTTTCCTGGCCCACTCTTCTTGAAACTTTACTTTGAAAATCTCTATTTTTGAATTTCGTCTTTTTAATTTACAATAATAACCATCATCTTCTCTTTTTTTTTTCAAGAAAACCCTACACCTTACCCCTATAAATGTAACTTTTTCTTTATCTTTCTTCCTTTTTACTTTTGTCACCTTTCTCTTTTCTTTTCTTTTCTCCTCCTGCACTTCCTGTACTCTCTGTACCTTTCCTCTTCTTATAGTCAATGGAGAATGAAAGAACATCCCCTATGCCTGAGTGGGATCACATCCCACTTTTTGTTAGTGCTTCTAGGAGTTTGGGATTGACTCGAGGAGACTCGATTTCCCTTCTGGCAGACTTAGGGTTCCATATCTACTTGTTTGCATTTAAAGAGGTTAGTACCCCAAAATTTTCCTGTAAAATCATGTTAGTTCAGTGATTATTCTTGCATAATTATCGTTCTAGGGCATTATTTAATTAAACAAACATGAAATTCATGTTTTAATTACCAAAAATTAAAAATCATCACTGTTTTCACTTCATAGAGGCGATCGCCTCTTCGATGAGATAATTGGCTTCTGCAAAGAGGTGATTATCTATCGCCCTTTAAAAGAGTCGATTGCCTCTATGATGAGGTGATCACTTCATCAATAGGGTGAACTACGCTATTTATATGTTCGTTCATTCTGAATTTCTTTTTAAAACCATAAAATGCATAAATTTCACTTCCCTATCTCTTCGCTTGCAGCATGATGCTCAAACATTTAAGAGCATCGAGAATTTTCATGGAGCCCAAGTTTTTTATAGCGAGTTGACAGACGACCAGAGGGATCAAATTCAGGAGACTGGGTTCGAGGACTTCGTACTCTCGCTTCTTTTCAAGAAAGGACGCACGGACTATCAACCACTGCACACTTTGATGGAGAGGTGGTTTGATACGACTCACACTTTCCATCTCCAATTCGATGAGCTTACTTTGGACCCAGTGTCATTCGCCTCCATCACGGGGATTGCCTATGCTGAGGACCCCATCCCTTTTAATGTAAATCTACACCAGCTGTCTCTAGATAAGGCTATATACATCGAGCGACTTTTAAGTATGACTCCTGACATGAAGGGGACTCATACCCTTAAGTTAGACTCGATCAGGAGCTTCTACACCTGAGAGCGGGCTATAACAATGATTACTCCCTGTGAGATTGATCAGGTGGTGAGGGCCTTCTTGCTCCATCGGTACCACCTTTTTTACTGACACTGCCAACTCTATTGACTTGATGTTCCCATCGACCCTTTGAGACCTTGATTAGGTTCCTACATTCGATTGGGGTAGCTGCGCTCTAGGGTACTTGTACTGGAGTATGGATGAGGTGGTTCAAAGGCACAGTAGATTCTGTGGCTTCTGGCAAGCTGTTTTGGTATGTCATGATCCTCTTTTTCCCTATCTTGTTCTGACCTCCATTATTTACATCAGTTTTCTCAATTTCTCCTATTTTATTTTTCTAGGTCTGGGCTCTGGAGCTAGAGTTGCTCATGGGCATGACATGAGTGAGGGACCATTTCCCAACCCTCGGCAGGTGGGGCGCCAGCCGTGTCATGAAGAGGCACCTCGTGCAAGTTCACATCCACAGACATCACCTGAACTCTCTGACACAGGATGTGGTACCTACAAAGCATAATCTTTCTTATTAGTAAATTATGCATATTCAACTCACTTACCTATTGCCATCTCCTTTTTGCAGATTCAGAATGACTTGTGGGGGCTTGAGGATGGCTGGACCATTGAGATGACTCGCTCCAGGCCCTTAGCACGGAAGAGGGCACTCCTCTGTGGCCTTGGGTATTGAGCTTGGTATTTGGGGGAGCGGATCCTAAACCAGAGGGCAGGCGTTAGAGTGAGGCAGGTCCCTATGTCTCCTCTTGACAGTATGCTTTAGGCTCACAAGTTAGAGGGTGATGACTTTGCTCAAGCTGTTGTAGGCTCACCAATCATGGATCACACAGTTCATGTGAAGAGCCGGTATGCGAAGTTTGTTCGTACCTATCTTCTACTGACAATCCCCTTCTAGGCCGCTTCCACATCTCAGGTACATCCCTATTGGCTTTCCTCACTTTGAGAATTGATTGCTTTCTCATATGTTTCTTTTATTTTGTCTTTAGGTTGTACCTGTTAGACCTGTGGCCCTAGTTAGGTCCCGAGTGCAAGAGAGAGAGCCCCTAAGGCATCGACTAGATTCGGGCAGGGAGGAGACCTCTGCGACTGGCGAGCAGGTCCGGCCAACTATTGCCCCCAGTTCTGAGTTTGTCCCAGGCACTTTTATTCATGTCCTTGACCCTTTAGCTCGATATTGGGTTCCTCTTGGAGAGTTATTACATCAGTTCTTAACCTTGGACGAGGACCTGACCCCTGCATGCACCCCTGGTGGTGCTACTCATATAAGCTTTTTTTTTTTCTAACCTGCTTTCATTATGATTCTCAAACCAACCGTTAGTTTTAACATTCATTTCAATAATGTAGATTCCTCTAGAGCAAGGCCTATGTATGTATCGCATGATAGAGGCCTAGAGAGACTACATGTTGGAGATCACTCAGCAGTGGAGGGTAAGAATTAATTTATTTTCTACATGTATGCATGCTTGTATGGTTTACTAACTTGTGATTTGTCTAAACAGGATCGGGATAAGGCTAGCATGGTGAGGATCACCACTCTTGAGCGTCAGATTAAAGTATTTCAGATCGATGAGGATGACGAGGATGAAGACAGGAGTGGCAGCGGTGCTGGGGGAGGGGATGACCTTGAGGGTACCAGATCAGATGCTTGATGTACCGGGGTTAAAACTTGTGTAGTCTTTGAATAATGAATACATGTTTTCCTTTGTTATTGATTTATTGACAGACAGATTTTTTATAGAACTCGCTATTCTTCTCAATTAAATTTATATATTTCTTCACTCTTCATATATGAGCTAATTTTAATTATTACATATATATTTGCCCCAGCATATTTTGACTTGCACCTATTGAGATTGCCCGATTTGAAGAAGTGTAATGGCTCACACTATTGATGAGGTGATCGCCTCATTGACTTTTAATGAAGAGGTGATCACCTCAGCAGCAGGCAGTCCTGCCCCTTTAAAAACCCACATTCTTATGTTCAGCCCACTTCTCGAGTTCCCTTCATCCCTAACCTCCTATTTTTCTCTCTAAGCACTTTTGAAAGTTATAATCATGACTGAACGGAGTCTAAGGCTGCTACAACCGATCTTGAAGGGTTTAGACAATAAGTCTTGGACTAGGTTAGAGCCTTTTCACCTTCCGGTCTTCAAATCACTCCATACTAGGAGAATTAACTTCCCTTTTCTCCATGTCATGGTTCAGTTTTGGGATCCCTATAAACACATTTTCTGGCTTAATACAATAGAAATATGTTCTCTGTCGGAGGAATACGAGGCAATTCTCAGCCATCATATGGATTGTACTTGCAGACTTACGGTTCCTGACCTTGAAAACCCGGATTCTCACTCTATTTAACACCATGGCGCGTATGTTCAACCTTCCACCCTGGTCTTCTATTCATTGCATCCTCAATTCAAAAATCAAACTAGCATCTTTTCTCGAGGTCACTATGAATATGGACAAAGAAGAAACTTACTGGCCCCGCATGATAATCCTCTGTTTGTATGCTTAATTTCTGCTGGTTTCTTCCTTAGGACACTGCGATTCAAAGATCCTTTCCATCCTTGATCAAGTAGAGTCAGGGTTCAATCCCTTCTCTCTCATCTTAGCAAAAACTATCACTGGGTTGGACGACTTCATGAAGACACAACGATTCTTAGGAAGTCCATTCCTATTAGAGGTAAGTTTCCCGTCGTCCCTTCCTAACTTCAAACTATCGTACTATCTGCATTTAATCATTTGCAAACCTGCAGATGTGGCTTTATGAAAAGTTGGGCCTGATCGAACCTCCTTAAGACATTAGGTGTTATAAAGCCAAGCATTATCGAACAAGGAAACTACATCCCATGCCTGCAGACATTCACGGCTGGCTATCAATATTCTCTGATACACTGATCTGCTAGATGTGCCCCTGGTGGGGGTTACAGCATGTGACCATTCGATTTTATACATATTATGTCCCAATTATCGATCTCTATTTTGCCACTTTCTATAATCCAACCTGCCTCTGCTGCCAATACAGTCATAAACAACTGATTGTGGAGCTAGTTCATGAGTTCAAGCCAGGGCCCCTTTCTCAAAATTTCCTGGACCACTTGGTGACAACTTGGCCTCAAAGAGCCATTAAAAGAAATTTAAGCTATGAAAAATATCAGACTACTGATGATCATTACAAAGCATGAGTTTGTTTACAACAGACAAAAAGAGATGAATTTATTAAGTACAAAAGGACAAGAGAGTTACAAATGTTGAGCTTTCAGGGTAAGCAACAAAAGAAAAGAAAACCAAATTAGATCATGAAATTGAGTTGTCATTTCCCTTTTTGTTAGATGTAATTTTCCTTTTGTACCAGTTAAACGGCTTGTAATAGACACATCATGCAATGTTTAACAATAATTAAAGCAATCCATTTCATTTCATTTAAGCATAAAGTGTATATACATTTCGCTTCTGATACATCTCATATTATTAGTTGACTTGCCCTTACAAGTTTTATAACTAACCATTTTGTGTCTCTCTCTTTCCTTTTATATGTCCTTAAATTTTGCCTGGATCGCCTCTTTTAAGGTTTTTAATCCAACAAGACCCCTTTTTTCTTTTTTTTTAGTCTCTAACTTTTGCCTAGATAGCCTTTTTTCGAGGTTTTCTCCTTAGCGAAACTTTTTATGGAAAGTATTTCTTGAGCTTATTTAGGTTAATGGGTTCTTTGAACTCATTTCCCTCCATGTTAAACAAAATGGTGGCACCTTTTGAAAATAACTTCTTTACTAGATACGGTCCCTCCCGATTGGGCCTAAACTTTCCTCGAGGGTCGGTCATGACTGATCTTGTAAGTTTTAACACTAAATCCCCTTCTTGAATCTTGCCTGGCTTGATCTTTTTATTGTAGGCACGGGTTATTCTTTTCTGATACAACTAAAAATGATACATAGCCTTCATCCTCTTGTCATCTAACAATGTCAACTGAGCCAACTAATTTTTGACCCATTGATACTCGGGGAGTTTAGATTCTAGAAGGACTTTTAATAACCTTATCTCGACCTCTACCAGTAAAACGGACTCACACCCATAAACTAAAGAGTATGGAGTGACCCTTGTCGAAGTTCTAGCAGTGGTTCAGTACCCTCATAATGCGAATAGTAAGTATTTCGCCCAATCTCGATAATTTTCCAGCATCTTGGCTAGGATCTTTTTCACATTCTTATTTGCTGCTTCCACTACTCCATTTACCTATGGCCTATATGGAGATGATCTGTGGTGCTCAATCTTATAGTCTTTCCGTAGTTTGGCCATTTTTACTCGAAATTGAACACCATTATCTGTAACTATGTGGTGTGGTAGACCATATCTGTAGATTATATTTTTCTCGATGAACCTTGTCATCTATTTTGACCTGACAGTAGCATAAGATTTAGCCTCAACCCATTTGGAGAAATAGTCGATAGCCATAATAATGTATTGATAGCCATTAGTCACTCTTGGTCTTACTTCTCCTATAATGTCAATTCCCCATACAGCAAACGACTAAGGAAAAGTCATTCCCTGAAGCTCCATAGACGGTAGGTGGCTAACATCACCATAAGTTTGGCAATTATGACATTTCTTTATAAATCTAACACAATCTGCCTCTATGGTAATCTAAAAGTACCCCTGGCGGGCTATTTTCTTTGCCAAGATGGTTCTATTCATGTGTGGCCTTCACACCCCTTTATGAATCGCTTCCATAAGCTTTCGAGCTTCATCCTTATCAACACACTTGAGGTATACCCCGGCTGTCATTCTTTTGTATAACATCCCATTGTGACTTATGAACTATCGAGACACTATTTGCATGGATATTCTTTCTTTCTTATCAGCGTCATTCAGAAACTGCCCAGTTTCTAGATACCTTTGTAAATCATAGAACCAAGGTTTCTCAGTAGCATCAACTGGCGTCACTCTCACCTCCTCATAACAGGGGACTCGAGACTTCATGAGAATTAAGGGTCTGGCTTCTAGTTGTTTCCCACTTTCCCACATGGAGGCTAATGTGGCTAGGGCATCAGCTACCTGGTTTCCTTCCCTTGGCAAATGGACAAATTTACACTGAGTAAAGGAGCACAGGATGGTGGCCAGGTATTCCCAGTATAACCGTAATCTGTCTTCTTTTATCTTCCATTCTTTGGTAGCTTATTTTATAACTAGCATGGAATCCCCATAGACAGTAACATTTTCTACCCCTGCGCTGCGTAATGCCTTTAAACCAAAAATGCAGGCCTCGTATTCTGCTTGGTTATTAGTTGCTTCAAACTCAAGTCTTTTTACCATCGAGATCATTTCTCCTTTTGGCATAACCAAAATTACCCCTATTCTGGCCCCCTTGTTGTTGACAGCTCCATCAAAGTACATTTCCTAACCGTGTAACTTTATCGTCCCTAGATGCTCGTCAGGAAACTCCAACTTCCATTATTGGTCATCATCCATTGGGCTTTATGCCAAGAATTCTGCTACTGCTCTTCCTTTCACTGTCTTTTTGGCTATATACTCTATGTCAAACTTTGTGAGTAAAACAAGCCACCTAGCCAATTTTCCTGTAAGAGACAAGGTCTGTTGGAGGTACCTAAGGAGATCGTGTTTAGAAACTGCCCGCACTTTATAAGACTGAAAATAGTGTCAGAGTTTTTATGTCACCCAAATTACTGCTAGGCACATTTTCTTCACCATGCTATAAGTAGTTTCATAAGGCAGAAGCTTCTTACTCAAGTAATACACAACATGCTCTACCTTCTTTTCACTTTCCTGTGCCAACATTGCCCTTATTGCATCTTCCTCAACTGCCAGATACAAGGTTAAGGCTTTACGCAGTCTCAGCGGTTGTAAAATGGGAGGATTCATTAGATAATCCTTAATAGCTTCAAAGGCTTGTTGACATCTTTCATCCTACATAACAGGTTGGTCTTTCTTTAAAAGCTTAAAGATGGGATTGCAGATGGTTGTTAACTTGGCTATAAATCTGCTGATATACTATAAACGCCCTAAAAACCCCCAGACCTTTTTTTCACTCTTTGGTGTAGGCATATCCCTGATTGCTTTGATCTTATTTGGATCCACCTCTATCCCTTTCTAACTGATAATGTGTCCCAATAATTTCCCAGATGTAACCCTAAAAACACACTTCTTCGGGTTCAATCTGAGATTATATTTTTCTGCCCTAGCCAGAAACTTGTCTAATGCTTCAAAATGCCCTTCCCTGGTTGCAGACTTCACCATCATATCGTGTAGCAAGGCGGTTCCCATCCTTTGATAAGTGGCCCCTGCATTCTTCAACCCAAAAGGCATCACTTGATAATAGTACACACCCTATTCGGTGATGAAAGATGTCTTCAATTTATCCATTATTGCCATCATGATCTGATTGTACGTCAAAAATCCATCCATGAAAGAGTAGATTGCATTGGAAGCTATACTATCAATTAATGTATCGATATGCAATAGCGGAAAGTCATCCTTCGGGCAGGCTTTATTCAAATCTCGGTAGTCTACACACACTCTGACCTTTCCATCCTTCTTAGGAATAAGAACTATGTTTACTAACCACTGAGTGTCCTCTACCACTTCTAGAAACTTTGCCTTCAGTTGCTGTTCAACCTCTTCCTTAACCAAGAGAGCCTATTCTGGCCTGAACCTTCTTTGCTTTTGCTTTATTGGCGCTATATGAGGGTATGTGGGGATCCTGTGTTCTGAGATCTCCCTGTTGATTTCGGGCATGTCTTTATAACTCCAAGAAAATACTTTTTGTCTCTTTTTAAGATTTCTTTCATTTTTTCTCTCTCACTATGAGTTAAACCAGAAGCAAAACTAGGGCTAAGGGAAATCTCCTTAAGGATAAACTTTAGTGTAGCTACGACAACTTCAGTTTCAGTTGAGATAGTGACAACCCTTCCTTTATGTGGAAATTTAATCTTTTGATGAACAGTGGATGAAATGCCACCTAGAGGGTGAAACCATGGCCTCCCCAATAAAATGGCAAATGTTACCGAGATATCAATCATATGTAAGTCAACCCAGACTTCTATAGGTCCTGTTTTAACCAATGCCCTAAAAGTTCCTTCCATAGACCTTTTGGTGTCATCATAAGCCTTGATAACTACCTCAGAAGGCTTTAAGTAGGCCACCATCAACCCTAGCTTTGGTAGAATCTTTAACGGACACACATTGATGGCAGAACCATTGTCGACCATTACACAGCAGGTCATTTTCCCTTTCACCTCAGCTTTGATAAATAGAGCTTTGTGGTGATCCCTCCCTTCTAGAGGCAGATCATCATTGGAAAATGTTATCATCCCTTGAGGGGTTTCCATTAGTGACTGGACCATCTGCTCCGTAGTAGAATTAGTGGAAATCTTTTTCTGATCTAGTGCCAGGACCAGGGCTTCCCTGTGATCCATAGAATGCATGAGTAATTCCCAGACACTGGTGATAGTCTATTTGCTTTGTTCTATCTCCTTTCCCTTTTCTACACCTCCCACCTTTTCGGGCTCAAGCTTGGTAGCCTTGGGTTCATTTTTCTTTTCTTCAACCTTCCCCATAGACTGACTTGGCTCACACCCCTCATTATCCCACAAGTCAACTCGTTCTTCGCTCTCATCATCAGAACTCCATATGTCCAAAACGTGCACTTGTAGCTCCATGGGTTGTTCATTTAGTTTTAAATTTTTAGGTTTGGTTTTTAGGGAATTATGGGAGACATCAACGAAGGAGTTTAGGACTTGCTCTTTTGTTAGGCCAAAGTTGACCATCAAAATGGGTGCGTTTAGTGGTGGTACATTTTTGTAATTGGGTAATGGGTTGGTTTGGGTGTTTGGTTTTCTATTTTTTAGGTCAGTAATTTAGCTTGAGTCTAATAAGTCTTGGATTTCATGCTTTAACCAGGCACAACTGTTTGTGTTATGTTCGATGGTCTGATGAAATTTACAGAAAAGCTTTGGGTTGGCTCCAAGCAAGGGTTGTTATGAAGGTAAAGGCCATAGCAGGTTCTTCTCAATAAGCTTATCAAGGACTTTAGACATAGGACGTCCTAGATTTGAAAATCATCGAGGTTGTCTAACTGCATTGACTTGTACATTATTGCTTGGCGGTTGAATGGCATGAATCTGAACATTATCGTTTGAGCTAGCCCCCTCTTTGCCCCCAAATCCTCTTCTAAATAATTTCTTCTCTTGAGCCAAATCTGACTCTTTTTATACCCCAACATCTGTATAATTCTTCAAAGTTTCTGATTCTCAGATCCCTCAATTTCCTAGATAATGCTGGAACACACCCTTCTATTGCCAGGACTAACTACTCGGACTCAACAGGCCTATGCCTCATTAAGGATAACTTCTCCGTCTAACGAGTCAGGTAGTCAACAAAAGGCTCATAAATGTTCTATATGGTATTCTGCAGATCTCTCAAGGACACCTCTAGTTGAACATTAAGACCATATTGCTTGATAAAAGCGACACACAATTCCTTCCAATCTGATTGAACATGTAGTTCCAAAGTGTAGTACCAACAAATTGGTGCTCCCTCCAATGAAATAGGGAATTGTTTGATAATTTGGCTCTTAGTTAGCTCAGTAGCCTTCATATAAGTCACATACTGCTTTAAATGCAACTGGGGATCCTTGGCACCAGTATACTTCTCCATGTCTGGGAATTTAAACTTACGAGGCAGCGGTTCATCACCCTTTTCTAGATTCAGATCATAATCTAGAGGAGCGACCATACCTTTCTCCTTTATCATCACCTACATCTGGTTTATCACCTTGGTCATATTCTTAGCCCACTCAATTTGACCCACATCTTCGGCTAGGATGACATTTCTTTAATTTGTCAAATTGGCCAAAACTGTCACATAATCTTCTTTCCTTCCTCTAATCGGTATTTCCTCATCGAGATCCACCAGATCAATTGGCGGTGCATTAGGTGGCTGTGCTGGCTGACTCTCCCTAATGAGCTTAGTAATTTCCCCCATCATTTCTCTCATCATAGCTCCGATTTTTGCTATTACTTCATCTTTTAACTGTACCCCAAATGCTTCTGGATCGAATCTGTCACGACCCAAAACAGGGGCCATGACCGGCGCTAGGGAACGAGAATTCTTTCGAATCTGGAACCTATAGCAAGCCTAAAAATAAATAAAACATGCAATACTAATAATAACATAATTTGCAGCGGAATAAAATCATAAATATCAAAATAATATTTCCACCAAATGAGATTAATTCAAATCCTTATCTCATATATATAAATAAACTCTTTTAATACAAATCCAGTTCAAATATTTAAAGTACATATCTCATACAAATATAATACAATATCTTTTAACAATTTTTTTTATAACTACTGTAGTGTCTAGATTAATAAAAAAAAACTCAAGTGAGCAGTTTACATAATAAAGCCGGGGCGGAAGAAATCAGGTGTACAGGCCTGCTACTGAGGTCTGAAGACGATAACTCTCCTGAAAAATAGTCAACGGAGGGGAGTCAGACCTCACTGAGTGAATTACTATAATATATATACATGCATACTAAATGACAATGCATACAGTCAACAATATATATATAATATGTATGTATACAAGCAAATACACACAGATGCAATAAAATCATTTTATATATTTTCATTGAAAATCACCATTTATGAAGGATCAAATAGAACCCTAAAAAATCACAACCTCAAAACAGTGTTAGACAACACTCTAACCATACAGGCTCACTTATTCCAAATATAATCACTTATTCCATTTGGACAATAGACTGGCCCCGAGACACTAAGTCAACCGAGCTTCAGCAGTCTGACTATCAATGTGATTGGCCCCAAGACACTAAGTCAACCGAGCTCTAGCAATCACACTCCCAAATCATTTCTCACACATCAAATAATCAAATTCAATCAATATCCTCAAATAGGTTAGTAATATAGCCTAAATGCTATAAGCATACCGGTACGTACTCGGTCCTGGTGTTGCCCACTAGGTAGCACGTTCTATTGATATCCTTCATTATTAAATATAAGACATACATTCACAAATAAATGATGCATGTATTTAAATAAAATAGCAACATAAACCATATATATACTAGAAATATACCAAAAGTAAACCAGGTATATTTCAAGTATTTATACGTTAAATAAATCCAATTAAATTATAAAATAAACTAGAAATGTATTTGAAAATATTTTAAACATAATTCGTTAATAAAACATGCATATAGTTTAAAATATATCAATAATAAACCAAAAATAAACTAAAATAAACTAAAAATAAACTTAAATACTAATTGAATTATTTATGCATAATTAATCAAAATAAAACATATATTTCTAAATCATGCACCTTAAAGCATATATATATAAAATAGTAACTCACACTTAGTGCGCTCCTCGAGATGGGTCCAACGGGCCTAGTCCACTAGGCCTCGGTCTCGGCGTAACTAAACAAACAGATAATGATAGGAATCAGAATAAATCTAATGAAAACTCCTAAAAACTCGATCTAAATTACTAGACACAGAATTAAATCAGAATCTGACCAAACATCACGTTTTACGAGAATTCTATCAAAAATTCGACAGAACCTCCCCTATAAAACGGATATCTCTTTACTCAAAGAGTAGAGTCGGCCCTGCAAAGAAACACACTTTGAAAAATAGACACAGAATCACAATCACAACCCCTCGATCGGACTTCAAGTTACAGTTCACTGACCGAGGTCTACAATTCACAGAATAATACAGAAATATCAAAAATACCCTTATATCATAGAAATACATTTTATAAGTAGAAATTACATAATTAACCCTAAAACACAGTAAAAACCGATAAAAACTCATTTTATTAGAAAAATCGTATATTATATATATAATTGAAAATAATTTACGAAAAATAGTTTTAATTAGTTAAAAATACTAAATAATTTGTAGAAATCATTTTTTTACCCTAATTAACTATTAAAACCAATTTAATTACATTTTTAGCCAATTTAGGGTAAAATTACCAAAATACCCTTATATATATAAATATACTAAAATTAATCCAAAAATTCACCAAAAATAATATAATTGCTAAAAATTAATTTTCTCAACATATATATCAATAATTTCAATAAATAAACTCAATTAAATAATTAATTTCAATTAAACACACAATTAACCCTATTTTCTAAAAATTACATAAACTAAATAAATTCAAAATAAATACATAAAAATTCAAAAAAATTCCAAATAAATTTCTATAATTCATTTCAACACCTATGTTTATCATAAAACACAATTTCATAATTTAATTAATTAATTTTCGAAAATTAGAAAATAATAATAAAATATTCAAAAATACCCAAAAATCAAAATAATTTCCAAAAATTCTAAAAAAATTCACACATGAATATTAAGCTAAGGGGAACAACTTTTGTGAAATAATTTCTCATGAATAAATCAAATCAAAGTTTAAAAAAATCAAGAACCCTAATAGGCCGAAATTTGCAAAATCGAAACCTAGGAAAATCTAGACCATTTTAAGTGAAACAAAGCTTGGAATCACACTCATAGGAGCTCAAGGAAAATAAAGAGACTGGCGGTGTCGAAAATGGTGGCTGGAATCGTGTCGATCAACGGTGAAAATGAGTTTCGGCTTTTCGACAATTTCGAGCTCCTTCGACGTCGAAAACGGCTGCTGCTGGTGGCGGGGAAGGCTGAGGAAGGAGGTGGCATGCCAGGAGGCACACCAACGGCAAGGGAACGGCATGACAGTGGCCGGATTTATGAGGAAGACGATCGGGAGGGAGAGGGAGTTTCAATGGTACAACCGTAAATAAATCAAACTTTATATTTTTGTTAAATAATTACGTATATATATATATATATATATATATATATATATATATATATATATATTCAAACTATATATTATAATAATATATATCCCCACACATATTAAATATACACCACACACATAATTTAATATTTTTAATAATTTATACACTAAAGAAAAATAATTAAATAATATTAAAACTAAATAATAAATAATAAAAATTAGAGTAATTAATTAAACCCTATTTTAATTTAAATATATACATATATATACACTCTATTTAGTACTTTAAAAATATATATGAATTCATGCAAGTCCGTAAAATTGTTTAAAATAATTAATATTAAATTATTTACGTATTAATTTTCCCGAAATTAGAATTCTCGAAATTTTTTTTACGTAAAATACTTAAAATAATATAAAACAATAAAAATTAGTTTTAATTAAATAACAAACTCATAAAATATCAATATAATATACAAAATTTATTAATACTGCATATCCTGGTGTTGTGTAAAACTATTTAAAAACTCGGGATATTACAGAATCATCTTGCCATTCTTATTTCTGAATTTCTGACCAAGCGACCTGAACTAGTTCAGACCCACCCTACTGAACTTGAAGGATCTATAGTGCTACAAAATCGTTGGTTAGAATGATGCATGATATGCAAGTTCGTTTTATTTTAAGAATTTAAAAAATAAATAATCACACAAAAAGATACACAAGACCAAAATATGAAGCTTAAACGTGCAAACTTTCGCCCTTATTTCTCCCACACACGTATTCAATGTCGAGTATCTTGTCCTAGGATTTTTGGCTTGGGTTTTAATTATCAACGGGGGATAATAAAACCGACGTATGTAAGAAAACTCTCAAAATGATTCAAACAAGTAATGGGTCCTTTAAATAAAGTTCGAGTCCATTTCCTACGAGCAAAAATCCTTAGCGCCATAAACTCACTTATTAAGGCCCATTTGAAATAGGTTATGAGTAGGCATAAGAGGCCTTTATTGACTAACTTATTTATAATGGGTTTTGGTTGGACACAAGGGCCCATTTTATTTTGGACTGCTTATTGATGGGCTCGAGATTTATTTTAAGGGTCCATTATATGGCATAATACACATGCATATGGGAAAATTCCTAAGGATAGTTGCAATTGGTCTCCGTTTGTGTTTTGTGTTTTATTACCTTTAATTATTTAATTATTTTCTCATTTACATTCAAAATTGCACTTGCCTTCATTTACTTTCCAAATTTTATAGTTAAATCCAAGTTTGCACATTAGTCTAGTTTCATGCTTTTGAGTCCCAACATTCAGCAAAAATAAAATAAATAATAATTTACAACCATACATTCAAAATCAAATGGGAAAAGGATTAAGGATTACAATGCTTTTAGACTAAATAAAAGAATAATATACAGAAAATAAACTAAACATATACCAAAAGTAAATTGATAATAAACAATAAACATGATGGTATAAAAGGGATAGCTAATGAAAGCGACTACTTAATGATGTAAATCAGCAAGTAATTCCTGTAAATAACACATGTTTAGTCCTTCCCTTCAAAAACGAAATCGCAAATAACAACGCTTACAAAAGGATGCTATAAAAGGGGTTTTCATATTATGAACTAAGAAAAATCATCAAATGATCAAGATGAGCATCATCATGCAATGAAATAGCCATGTTTAAGGTCAAAAGGCACATATTAAAGTGGACGTTGCAACAAGCGTTAGTAGAGAAGTAAAGCTAAAAGTGGGCCAAACTATTAATGTGGCGATTGCCTCATTGATGAGGCGACGCCTTATCAATAGAGGCCCCTGATATTTCTAAGGAAAAAAGGACATATAACACACATGAACAAAAGAGACAAACTTTCTAGATGCCTGTCAATGGTGAGGCGATCGCCCCATTGACAAAAGGGGCGTCGCCTGATTAACAGGTCGATTCCGACTCTCAAACATTTAGACTTCTACTTTAAGTAACAACATATGTATATACACACTCTATAAGCATCAAACTACAACTACATGCAAAAGTCTTCAAAGATCACATCAATAAGGTGAGATATTAAGCAAGATAAACTAGAGATAAACCTAAAATATACTAAGGACTTAATTGCACACAAGCAAGAACACACAAAGTGATGCACATGTCATGTTTAAGTGTAAGTTTTCTACCAAAATGAGAGGCCTTCAGAGATGTTTTTTTTTATTATAATATTTACTATGATGTGATCTCTACTTTTAACACAAGCTTCTTCCTTCTTCTCTTAGGAAAATGTGGACTTTCCCTTGCTTCAATCTCTCCCTCTTCCTTTAGAACGTTTTTTTCTTTTCTTCTTCCTCTTTTTAGATCTCTTACCTCTTTTTTTTTTCAATAATGGGTTTTTTTTTTCTAATGGTTCTTCCCCTTCCTTTTTTTCCTCTCTCTTTTTCCTTTTATTTCCTAACTTCCCCATGCCCCTAACCCTCTAGCTCATCATGAGCCTCCATAGTCTTTTTCTCTTCCCCAAAAATCTCTTTCTCAAGCAAGAATCAGGTCTGAAGGGTGGGGCCCACACCATATGGCCACCATGATTGCAACTACATTAAATGCAGTTATAAGTGGGGCTGCCATAGAGGCGACGCCTTTTCGATAAGGCGATTGCCTCATTGGAAATTGATAAAGAGGCGATCGCCTCATTACACTGAAGCGACGCCCCTTTGGCCCGGGCCTGCGTTGGGCCAGGTGGGCTTGAGCCAAATTGGATAGTTGGACTGGGTTTTAGGCTTTTTAGGCTTTAGGTTTTCAAGTCCACTTTCCATTGGAGATTCAATTTTCACATTCTCATCATTGAACTTGACAATAGGCCGGTCAAACCGAGCGCACCTAATTCGTCTCCTAACACGGACCGACTGAATTGAATATCTACAATTATATTCAATTTTTTTTTATTGTTTACAACCCGCAACTTGTACCTCTTTTGTGACTGCCATCAATATTAAGCCACAAAAATTAGGCTTAAAAAAAAATGTTATGTTTTGGGACAAAAGGGAGAGAGGAAGGTAAAAGTTACAACTCTACCCTTTTCAATAAAATATTCACATTTTTTATCATTTTAGTTACTTTAGTAAAACGGTTAAAAAAAAATTGCTGAGGTACATGGCTTAAGTTGAATTGCTATTGGTTGCAATAAGGAAGACATTGACTGCTATAAAAAAAATGAAAAATAAGATAGTGGATCATATGGATATATTTTGGATACAAAATTTGGGTCCAACTTGCACCCATAAACTGACATGCCAGATATAGACCCAAGATAGTTAGGTCAGTCATTTCATCTCCGGTTACAAACCCTAACTTGTCTCTCAGGAATTAAACAATATATATGAGGCATTAGGAAAATTATGACAATATTTGGGAAAAAAAAAAAAAGCAAAGAAAAGGCTGAGTCCACCTTCAAGCTTATTAAAGGAGGCCTGTCTCTCTTCTCTTTTGGGATATGCAGTAAAAATGATCTCCTGCTTGTTCAATGGAAAGCATTTAAATTAAGAAGCTATAGCTAGAATGCAGCTAGCTTGCTTGCTTTACCTTCCTCAAATCTTTATTGTTTCAGTCATTCCACATTGTAAAAGCTCCTGGATTTGATCCCTGAACCGAATCCCCAGACCAGTTTCCATATCCTCCAGAAGGCATATCATAATCCACCTTAACAAGTGCAAGGTCTTCTGCTGATCCAACTGCATTAGACCCTGTAGAATTTGAAGCCATCCCAAGTCCATTCCCAAGATATCCACCGCTATAACTCCCACTAGAACTTCCATTATTGTCCATAATAGATGATGAACAGCCCATGTTAAATAACCCATGAAGCAAAGCTGGATTGTTTTGTATATAACTATTGTAAAGCTGAGCCTGAGGGTTGTTGTGGTGGCTTGACTGCTGTAAGTAACTATTAGATCCAGATTGCTGCTGGTGTAAGTGAAGCTGTGTTTGAAGATAATTTTGATGAAATGTTGAATTTTGAGTGTAATGAGGAAGATCTTGATCATGTAGGGTTAATAATGGTTGAGATTGCTCAAAAGGCATTAGAGAATAAGCAGCTGCTTGTAGCCTGCTAGAGCTAGAGCTTCCATATTGAAAACTTGTCCCAAGAGCGATCATTTCTTCTCTTTTTCTTGATGATTCAATTGCTTGAGCTTCCTTTAGCCGTTTGGCTGCACCACCACCGATTGGTAAGGTATTGCTTTCAAGTATACTCTTCACGTCATATCGACTCATGTCAAAATTTGTTACTGCGTTCAATCCTCTAAACTTTATTGCTGCTATGTCATAAGCTTCTGCAGCCTCCTCTTCAGTACCTACATAATTAAATCACTAATTTGAGATTAATAATAAGTAAATCGAAATAGTTAATGATATAATTGCTAGATGAGGAGAAATCAATGACTTACTAAATGTTCCAAGATAAAGATCCTTGTTTCCTGCAACTCGACCAATCCTTGCTTGCCATCTTCCATGTTGATGATGCCTGCTCAATCAAAGATACTGACATGAAAAAGTGAGAGAGAAAGGGTGCAGAGAAAGGAGCAAAGATGTTGATGACGTTACCTTGTGACTCCTCGATACATGGACGCCCCCCTAGAGAAGCCACTGCTCTTCCTGCAGTGCGTCAACGACAAATTCTATAAACAAACTAAGCGAAAGTAAAAAAAAAAGGAAAAAAGTTGGTTCCAACTTATAATTAACATCATCAAAGTTGATTGAATAAAATCCAACAATTACCTTCTAATAGAGGCAACGAACTCTTGTCTTGTCATATGCTTCATCTCCTCTAGTTCCTTCTCATAGTTACTAATCTAAAATACATAGATAAAAAGAATAATAATAATTCCAAATGGCATTATCATTACTAGATAAGTGCAACTTTGTATTGCAATTGACCACATAAAACTTACTGGGAAATTTGTTGTAGTAGAAGTTCCCCAATACTTTAGTGCAGCCAGATCGTATGCCCTTGCAGCTTTTTCTTCTTTGTCATAACCACCTGCTCGGACAAAAAAAAAATATATAGATAGATAAAGAGAGATTATGTGTACATCCTATAAAAAGATATAAAAAGAGCTTCAGATAAAGAATTCACTGATCAAAACTTCACTCACCTAAGTAAACTGCCAGCATTATAGACCAATTAATGGAGGACATGAAATTGAAGAGAAAAGAGTTAGCACACTTAAAAACATGTAAGTTAAGAAAAGACAATGTTGAACCCTTTATAAAAAAAAAAAAAAAATCAATCAACCTTGTCGTCCTTTTCTAGATTGACCTTCTCTTCTACAGCTATTATCCCACAGGTGAGCTTCATATCTTCCCGTCCATCGATGTCTACAAGTGCAAAATTACCCTTTTCAAAACCTTAAATCTCGATTCATTAAATTAATTCCACGACAAATTTATAGAAAATGTATAAATTATCAATAGCGATGAACTTCACCTTGTTACTCCACGATATATGGATGTTCTTTGCCCGAAAGTGTCTAAAGTCCTTCTTGGCGCGGCGGCTTCAGCAATATTAATACTGTTATCACCACTGGTTTCACTGACGGAACCTTTGCCGCTAGCACTACCCATAGACAAAGTCAATGACTGCAAATTGTTGGGGTTCTCTTGAAACTCATAGTTACTGGAAGCTGCAACTACAGTGTTTTGCACAGGCATCAGATTATTGCTTTGAAAAATATAATCAGACTCATCAGTATGAATTTCATTGAACGCCACAAGATCTGATTGATTTTCGGATTTGCTCACTCCAAGAAAATCTGCAACTTTTGGAACTTCAGTGCTGCCTTGAGTGTTAACAGTACCCCATTCTGTAAAGTAATATAGACAGCAACATACATAAGAGAAAAGAAACAAAAAGAACAATTAAAATGTAAAAAAAAAAAAAATACAAGAAATGATATATGAGAAAGTTCTAAGACAGAAATATATGTATACCGTGAACTTGAAAGGGGTTGTCCATGGTTTCAGTGACTAACCCTAAAGAAAACTGCTGCAGGTGAGATGTTTGTAAATGAGTTGGCAAAGAAGCATGAGTAGGAGAAAGAGGAAAGGAAAGCCAATTGTTAGAATTCATGGAGCCCATTATCAAGTCTATGAGAAAGATGGAAAGTGAAACACCGTCTTGTAATTCAACAGATCAAGAATCTCCTGCATGTAACGAAAAAACACATTCAAAATAAATTTCTTTAGTAAAGAAAATAAATAAAATGATCAAGGCAATAGAGAAGGTGAAAAGGTTTTTGCACCAGTGGCTGTAGGGTTTGCTCAGCAGTTAGAGAAGTAGCTGAAAACTCTTTCTCCTTCAACTTCTGCTTCTTCTTCTTCTCCTTCTTGTCTCTATATTTTTGACCTAAGAGAAGACTGGGTTAGGCAACATGAGATGAGAAGTAGAATAGAGTGCCGAAAAGAGAGAATATAATAGAAGAAAGGTACAAATTAACAAAGTAGCTGAAAAAGAACTCTTCTCTTCTCTTCTAATGCTAACTCAGACACACAAATCAACCAAAATGTTCCTTTTTCTAAACCCCTTTTGCAATGGTCATTTTAAACGGTCAGAGCCATTTTACAACACATGAAATCCAAGTCATAATCATACTATAATAATATTAGTAAAGATTATTTAACCCATAAACTAATAGAAGCAAATAAGGACACGAATGTGTCATATATATTAAATTATATATATAATTAACCTAAGATCATTTCAGTCTCTGTATTGAGACAAACCCACAATTCCAAATGGAAAAATCCAAAATAAAAAATAATAACACCCTCTTGATTTCTCTCTCACTCTCACTCTCACTGTATCCCCACTTGGGTTATTGGAACTCTCGTCCTCGTTCAATGCAATATATGACTCCCCAAAGCCCAGCATTCCCACACTCTGCAAATCATCTCTTAGTCTAAAGATTAAAAAATAATAATACATACATACATATATATCCCACCATTCTACGTAAAGTTACCGACCTCTTGCTCTCACCCTTTTATCTTCAAGAAACTCTAATATAGTATATAATAGATGATCAAAACCCATAAACCACAGAAGATCTTATATCTCTCAACTGAAATGGGCTACACTCATCAGTCACCAAAAACCAAATTTGTGGATCCCCGAGTCCCTGCATGTGTTAAAGATGCATGTGTACGGACATGCAATATTTTTTTGCAAATACCCGACATATTTAATATTAAAAGTACCAGTTAAGAGTAAGAATTGAACATTTTTGCTCTTGCTTTCAAAATATGACTAAGCCTTGTTCAGTAAAATATTTGGTTTAATTAAAAATCTATATGCATATATATATATATTTTTTTAGGATTTCGTTTGGTTCCCCAAGTAGAAATCTGTTGACCACCTATTTGATCTTCGTGCCCCGTCAAAAATCATAAACTAAACATTAAAATTAGCTTCTTACTCCTGTCCTTATGCACCTACATACACGCACTATAGGCTTGCCATGTTAGTTTATTACTAATCAATTACCTTTCCTTAATTATTTATATGTAGTTTGATTAGACCATGTCTGGTAAACTTAGAAACAAATCCTCAGCCTTCTCTTTATACACACTCCATCTTGTCAATGAATTAGTAAAATATTTTACCTATCATAAAGCTTAAAATTATCTCCTAAATCAAGTGAATTAATAATATATGCTTTTCTCAATCAGCAGCCTAATGAATATATTATCTATTCCTGGTGTTTTCCCAGTTCATCTATAATGATACAGGAACACATGCATATACTTAGAATAATTTAAAGGTGATGATAGGTTCAGATTTTATAAACGAAATTGTATGTACCTCAATTAAAAGAAATGTAAAGTCGACGGCTAAGTCTGACAGGAATATTAATTGATTTGAAGGTTTAAAATATACACATTCAAATTAAGTTAGGTTTCAGAGTTTCAGAATTCGAAGACTACCTTCTAATACTAAAGTAATGGAAAAAAAGAAGTTAATGCAGTGGAAACAGCGATTATATATAAAACCTGCCATTAACGATGACACAGTTCCCCCAAAATTCTTGAACATTTATATATATGAGACTAAGTTGACTGAAATGCACCACAATAAGGGGGACAGGACCCACGTCTCTCGCTTCTCTCATATTCTGACCCCAATCTTAAAATTTCCACTCGTAAAAACCCTCCAAAAAACATTCACAACCCTATTCTATAAACTCAAACTCCACTCGCTTCTTAAAAGAAAAATCAGCTATAACAGAATATTAAGGAGAAGAGAAATGCGAATGAAATTATATATATGATATGAGAAAGAGATGATCAAGAACTGACACAAAGAAGAAGAAAAAAAAGAGTAAAACACATTAAAATACTTACCAGCAAGCAAGAAAGAATCTGTTTGTTTTCTCTTCTTGAAAACAGAGAAGAGATGAGGAGTTCTGAAGAGGTTTGATTATTTAGCCACCGGCCATTCGCCGTAAACACATTTAATCAAAAGCACACGTCGTTTCAGATATTGCGGCCTAATGCAGAGAATGTGACTGCACGTGTCAGTTTTTGCTTTATTTATCTCTCTTTTCTTGGCCTTTTAGGGTTCGAAAGTTGCAGCCAGTCGGACCAATTATCCTATTTGCATGCTTGCACAAAAAAACACAATTTGGAAGCAACTTTGACCATTCTATCAATCTGGTGCCCTTTTCTTCTTCTTCCTATATTGCCCTTCATTCATGCTCACTTCAACTCTACTACATCTTCATGAGGTCTACTGTACGCTGCACTTATTTAATTTCTTGAATGGTTAGCTATATCTATATTTCCTAGTACTAGTTGGAATCGTGATATGACTGTCTTTTATGATATGTGTTTTGTAAATATTGATCATATGTGCAAGTAGCTAAGTAGTGATCTTCGATCGTGAAAGTCTAGTTAGTACGTAAGGGAATTCAACCTTTTAAAAAAGCTTAAAATGACAGCTGATGCACATATAATTCATAATGTTGGAAGGCTGTGATAAAATCTATGTTTTTGAATTAGTGTGCAAATAAAAGGGCTCCATAGTTATCCCTTTGATTCATGTAAAATTTGATGTTTAATTACATCAGTATGAGAGAATAGAGAGAGTGAAGAGTAAATGTAAGTGGTAAATGAGGGTATTTTGGGACAAATAAGGTCACGAGAATCCAGAGGAAAGGGGTGAGGATTTCCAAGAGGTGGGAGGAAACGCCGGGAAAGTGCTCGTGTCGCCTCGAAATAAAGCCTTTAGAAAGGCAAATGTATTTTGAGGAACGGTACCCTTGTTTTCTTCATACAGCACATATAAACCATATTAGGGTTAGGGTTAGGGTTAAAGTTATACTAGTGTTAGGGTTGTTTTGCAACATATACATGGATGCCAGCCCCAACTACTGTTAAAAAAAAAAGAAAAAAAAGTGTGCCTAGCATTAATATTCTTGACACGCATGGTGAATGGATGATGAACATGTTGGAACAAAATGAGGGATGTTAAACCAATGTCGGTTTTTGGCTGTATTTTTAAAAAAAAAAAAATCTTAGATTACATTATTTTTCTTTTTTATATTCAAAAGTTATTAGATTTTAACTAATCAAATTCGACTCGAATAAGATTACAAAGGTAGTAAAATTTCCTAACAACTAATTTATCGTTTTCACATACATTATATATTATTTTTAATATATATATATATAGATGAAAAAACTGAAAATTAGAGCAAAATTCATATAGTTGAATGTATCAATTTATCATTAATGTAAGAGAGTAAAAAGTGGGTGCATAATATTAGCATCATTTATGGCAAGTGATAACCAACATTCCCATCTTATTTTCATTTCCTCTTATTATCTTCATGCCCTTTCTGTTGTTGCACAATTACAATTCACTACTATTAAAAATCAGTTGATAAAAATTGCAGCAGCATTTATCAATGTACAATAAATATATATGTATGTATATATATATATATATGTACGTACATACATACATACATACATATATTTATATATATATATATATATATATATAAAGGTTCTTCTATACCACTTGGAAGGGGATGCTAATTAACAATAGTTTCCATCTTCCAAATATCTAAGGGTTTTCTTTTCCATGTTCTTGAATTCCGCTAATTGCAATTCTGTAATGAAATCTGTTAATGTCAGCATCATTTACGGTTCATAAAATTTATAACTCTTTTCAATAGCCAAGGCAGCTAACTCTTAACAGAAGGCAATTATTAAATTATGTAAATCTAGACATTCTTAAATTTTGATCCAGAACGAGATTTTGGGTGGTATTATCCAGCAAAGTTATATATGTAATCTTCTCCAAGAAATTGTAATTGTTCAACATATTAACAAAGAGTTCTTCACTTCGTATCGAACTTTTTCTTGAAACAAGAAATTTGAAAAAAAAATCAATAATGATTAGGGTATTTCAGTTTAATTATAGAACATTGAGTTTATGGGATAAAACTTGCGTGAGAAATCAATAAAATGTTACAGGGTCACAGAAATGTTTTGTTGATTTCTCCATTAAATTTTCCAAGGAGATGAGTGATTTTAACTAGCGGCTTTGAACTGATAATTTAGCATTTTATTTTTTCAGGATTGATGTTTAGTTGCATGGATCAGTTTTCTCATTACTACATAGAATTCTGTTTCTTAGAAGTTAAAGCTAAAGGCGCAATCAAGCTAGTATTTTCTTAAGAAACTGTCTCTTTCTTTAAGAAAAAGAAAAAATATAAAGGAAAAATGATATAAATGGCCATGTGAAAAATATATACAATGTTGAAGATTTGGTGACCTTAGTCAAGTGATTGAAGTTTGATAATATGTTAAATATATTTGGATTTGAATTATTATATATAAACACAATATATTTATAACCTCTTATACTTGTATAATTTATATGTTTAACATCTCAATTATATAATTTTATTATTTCAATAATTAAATTTATTTAAAATGAACTAATCTAATAATATAATACATTTGTCACTCCTGTATTTGCCACTTTTTATTAATTTGACACTTGTTGATTAGCAATTTTATATAATGTGTGTTGATAAAGATTTTAAAATTGTTTTTTATGTGAATTTAGATATTGAAATAGTAAAATTATAAATTAAGTTGAGAAGTTGATAAATAGAGGAATGAATCGTATTGTGACATGAATTTTAGATAGATACATGCATATGCATATAAGTTAGTTAATTTGCGAACCCTGATAAATTCTCCAAGCATTTTAATTTTAAATTCAATGAATCTTTTCGAAAGTTTTTTTTTTTTTTTTTTTATCAATTTTTCGAAAGTTCAACAAAAGAAAAACAGCTAATAATTGATTAATGTATTTGTCGATGAAAATTAGATGTCAAAATTTAAAGTTCAGATTGTAATTGTTGTTACTTTCTCACCACATAATAACTACAAAAGAAAATTTATTAGTCCGTCTAATCGGGTATGAAGAACATCATATGTAAATAATAATAATAATAATAATAATAATAATAATAATTATTATTATTATTATTATTATTATTATTATTATTATTATTATTATTGTCAACATTTAGCATCAACCACTGTCCAAACCTTAATGCAAGAAATATTGTGATGTTTTCAATTCCAATAGGGTATAGAAGAATAATAGATGAACAATACCAATATATTGTTAAATTATTTGAAGATTAATAAATGTATAAGGCATGTGCATGGCATTATCTTGTTTTATGCGATTGAATATGCATAAAATAATGAAAAAATTACTTTAACCTTTTATTCATTTTATTTTATTTATTTATTTATAAACATATAAATATATATATATATATATAAAGATCGATCATAGATTGGAGAGAGTAAAATATCTTTTTCACATAAAAATTTGACTTTCTACGTTGATTGATTCAATGGGATTTTTGCCTATATATCTCAGCCTCAACGTTCGGATCTTAACGTGAAAGATTTTGTTTGTACTACCAAGATGTTATTATACAAGTGACCTTAATCATTCATTTACAGATAATGGCATCCAAGTTTTTTTTTTTTTTTTCTAATATGTAACATTTCATAATTAATCCATTATTATCCAAATCAAAGCACACCATCACAACAAGTCTAATTATACAATGTTACCATGATGATAGTAGACATTTTTTTAAGAAAAAAATCCTATTTAGTTTTTAATTTAATCATTGTTTTGATTAATAGATCACACGAATTAAATATTGATAAATTTTATGATAAAGGGTGCAATCTTTTCTTTTTTTTTAAATTATATAAAAATTAATTTTATAAATTCATGATAAAATTCAAACATTATATCTTAAAATATCTTTAAAGAAAAAAAAAAACACTCTATTTACCATTTATATAATGTAACTTTTATATGCTTTCTTGATATAGACATTTTAAAAAAATATCTTATCAAGTGACTAATAGATTTGGATTTGGACCTATATTGATAGGAAAAATATGGTTTATATATAAAAAATAAAAAAAATTCAAAAAAACAGTTAAAATTTCAAAACTTTCAAAATTATTTTTTCTAACTTTTATTTTTAGGATTATTTTTTTTATTTTTTAACATTTTTTCCTCTTTACTAATTTTTTCAACCTTTTTTTTACTTTATACCTTATTTTTCAACATTTTATTTATTTTCCTTTTTTTAACAATTTTTTTAACTTTATACTGTTTTCATTTTTTTACTCAATATTTTTTTATTATCTTTATCTATTTTTTTCAATATTTTTTTGCTCAACATTTTTTTCTACTATTCTTCATTTTTTTCTCAACATTTTTTTGTTAAACATTTTTTTCTATTTTTATAGTAATATTTTTTTTTCAACATTTTTTCTAATATCTTCATATTTTTTTTCTCAACTTTTTTGCTCAACGTTTTTATTTTTTATTTTTAAGGTATTGTCTTCATTTTATTCTCAACTTTTTTTTTTTGCTCAATATTTTTTTCTCTTAAAATCTTTTTTTTTTCAAATGAATAATTATGAACTAAACATGTTCAATTGTTGTTAAACCAAACAATAAATATTAATAATGATTTTTGTTGATTGTCGGTTGTTGATTTTTGTTTATTGTTGTTGATTGTTGTCTATTTTTATTGATTTTTGTTTATTTTTTATTATTGTTTAAATTATTTTTTCATTATTAATTACAGAATTAAGACTATAAATAAAATTTTTACTTTTATTAGTATTAATGATAAAAATAATATTTTTTTATATGTCTCATAATTTTTATTTTTTTATTTTTTAAAAAAATCAACAAATATAAACAAAGAGAAACAATAAAAACAATTGAAAACTACAACTGAAATAACAAAAGCAACAAAAAAATTGCAGTTGTTGATATTTGTTATTTTTTCAATTTTTTCATTATTAATAATAAAATTAAGATCATAAATATAATTTTTACTTTTATTAGTATCAATAATAAAAATAATGATTTCTTTAATATGTTTCATAATTTTTTTGTTATTTTTATTGAAAAAATAATTATTGAATACCATGGGTAATTTTTAGTTTAATTAGTTTAATTTATAAGTTCAAAATAATTATGAAAAAAATAATTATTGAAGACTATGAGTAATTTTTTGTTTAATTAGCTTAATTTTTATATTCTAAATAATAGTAAATTTTAAAATTTAAAAAAATTGTTATTTAGAATATAAAATTAAATTACTTAAAATATACAAATTAAATAAAATACATACAATCAACTCAAATTCAAAATACTTTTAAAAATAATAAATAGATAAAAAAATTATAAAAATGAAAAAAAAAATAAAAGAAATCGCGAAAGTTGTTGGTTAACTTTAAAAAATGGTCCAAAATCAAGAAAAGTTAAAAAAAAATTAACTGGAGCAATGAACGAAAAATTTTCTCAAAAAGATGGCAATATATGAGGATGAATTATATGATTTGGCATGGAGAAATGAGTTTTGTTGGGCTAAATAGACAACAATCAACAATGACTCGTTAGACTGTTAGGGATTATTGGGCTCGGCTTAGCTTCCATCAGTGGGTTGGTATCTCAAAACAGTGTGTAACGAACAGATAATCATTATAAAAAAAAATACATAATTTATATCAGTTAATGCAACAAAATGCAGAAGCAATATGATATAATCATCATAACAATATATGTGTAGATATAACCATTGACTCATTATTCTTATAACAATTGGCAATCTGTTTAATCGTTTGCAATGATAGTATTCTTGAATTCATTCATGTCATCAATGTCCACAAACAATCATTTTCAATACACCAGAAAATAATAATAATAATAATGCTAATAAGAAGAAAATTTAAAAAGGAAAATAAAAAGCAAAACTCTCATTGTGAGGTAGTGGAATATCAATAATCCCAGAAGGTACAGAGTAATGCTGTCTTCCATTATGAAAAAAAAAAAATTGCAGAGGCTATAGTGGAAACAGCCATATGCAACAGCTACAGTTATGACTCGTTGTGCCCATGGCTCTGAGCAATGCTCACTTAAAGGGCCCAAAAAGGGAAAAGAGAAGAGAATGGTGAAAATCATAGTGTATGTGATATGATGAATCAATTTATATTTATATATATACATATGGACCCACAATTCAGAACCATAATCAAAGGGCTCTAAAACAAACCGACGGAAAATCATTCACCATAATTAGTGATACTATTTATGCTTTTCTTATAAAAGATAAATTGTTGGATTATTACATTTTACATATGTTTATCACTCTCATGTTGATAAATTTCATAGCTTGGAAAACTAATATTGGTAAATATCATAATATAGATGAAATACGAATTTGAAGTAGAACTTTTTACTATTCAGGAAACTATAGAATATATACAACTCTTTTTTTTTTTATTCATTTGACTGTATATGTCACATTCAATAATTCATCCTTTTAAAAATTAAATATTAATATTTTGATATACTTATAAATTAGTTGTTGAAAAAATTTATACCCTTATAATTTTAGAAAATCAAATTAAATTTATTAAAATTTAGTAAATTTTGAATACATATATTATATAAAAAAGAAAAAGAAAAAAAAAACTAATTGAGCAACAAGCTCATGGTTTTTAGTGGGTCGTTGTGGCGGGCAAGTATGCACATATGGAGCACCCATTTTGAGCAAAATAAAAGCAATGTAAATGCTTGGTGTCCACTTCAAGAAGAATTGAAGGAGCTTCCATATAATCCAAACAAGCTATTATATAATAATAACCTTTGCTATCATGGGGTATTGAATTGATATGAAATATTTTCTGTTTCTTCTTCATGGGACTTCATTACAGCTTTGTCGTACTTGTATTTTGTGCGTTCAAAAGGCAGCTAGCTACCAGTCGTGTGTATTTGCCTCCTTTTTTATTCCACTACTTATCCTTCTTTCATAATGTTTAATCACTTCACTAATGGAAAAAATAATTACAATGGTAAAAATATACTTCAATATCATTGTCATTACTTGATAAAAAAAAAATGCTTCTTTTTTAATTTGTACTTTGAAACTAGAGATTAATTGATCATGTGCTTAATTATAATATTCTTTATAATAATGAGAGGTCCAACTCCATCACTTGTAATTGAACTCGTTGATCAATTTTTTTTTTCAAATAAATAACCATCAAAATTAATTATATCTTTTGATTCAAAATAAAAATTAATTAATTCTATCTTTGCTAAAACTTTATAATGTAACGAAGGGTTTGATTATTAAATTAGTGGACAACCGTTGAACCAATGTTAAGCATTGGAGGTAAAAGTGTGAGATTAGGATAAATTAATTAACTACAAACTTTAATCTAAGTAGTCAGTAATGCATATATGTAGTTGTTTAGTTGTAATAGTAAAACAAAATCAATTTCTTTCTGATGGTGAAATCATGGCCGACAAGAGCATCATCAAAGTATATGAACCCTTTTCTTTAAAGTACATATGTTCCTAACTTTGACATGGGTGGAGGAATAATATAATTAGTACAGTTTCTTCTTTTATTTATTTATTTATTTTTTATTAAAAAAAAAAAACCTTTCTTTCAACTTTGAACTTAGGTGGAAGCTTACATTTTCTCCCACCAAATGATGGCAGACAGGAACACATTTTATGAAACTTCAAAAAAAGTCTAAATTAAAAAAATAAATAAAACTCTTAGTGGGGTTATTATGTTTCCAATAGGACCCAATTAAAACCATAGCCTTAAAAAGAAAACAGTGTAAAAGATTTTGGGTGTAACCTAAAGTTGGGATATATGGGGTTTTAGGTATGTGGATCCTTTTCCAAAGAATGACTTCTATATATATATATGGTATGAGATGCCAAATTTTAAAGCCCAACCTATCTTTTTTATTTTTATTTTTTAAATTATAAATATTTAAAATCTATTAAATTCTAATTAATAAAATTCAATTTAAATAAAATTATAAAAATAATAAAAATTTTATAAAAAATTATCTAATATAATTATATAGTATTATAATTTAAACTCAAAAACTTACAAAAAAAATAATAATAATTTCATTGTAGCTGATTTCAATAATGGTTAATTTTTATTTATTTATTATTGTTACCAACCTTACCTAGCTAATAACTAGTAACATATTTAGCTCTTAATTTCTCTTTAATGATGATACATTGTCCATTAGATGGCCTACAACATCACATGACAATTTAGGTGGCTTTTAAGTAAACAAACAAGTAAAATTAATTACCTCCCACAAGCATCATGAAGAGAATATACAATAAGATAGAAGATAGATTCTATCTACAGTGGTATCTTTCCAGAGCTGTTAATCAGCTATACCAATTTGATGATATATGAATTAACAATTAGTCCTATTATTGGACCCCCAACCAAACATTATAACATTGTTTTATTCCTCACCAAATTGATTATATGTGTACATATGAAAAAAGTCCTACCTAAGATAGGTAATGGCAAACCACCAAATATATTACTTTGTCAACATTATTGAAGAAGGGTCTCTAAGTATTGATTATTAGAAGGCCTTTTAGGCTAAGAAAATTATATACATTTAACAAACATTTGAGTAACCCGTCTCACCAAATGATAGTTACTTAAATTTAAAATTTTTCTTTTGAAATCATCTTGCCACTAAAGCTTAAAGTGTAAACTTTTCTCTCTATTTTTGGGATTTATTGAAAAAAATATATATACTAAAAATTCTATTCCTTATCATAATTTCTTTTTTACTATTTTAATTGATCAAGATTCGAATTTGAAACTCAACCTATAGATAAATTTCAATTTCTATCTTTTCACGATAGATTCGAATTCCTCTTATTATGCATAAATAATAGAAGTCCAAAAGGCGAAAAAATACGTGTGAAATAACCATGATGAATATTTATCTATTATTTGAACAAGATGATGATTTTTTTTTATCATACAACCAAAGAAAGTTTGGATGATATATAGGAGAGGCGTGATGATATGAGCTTATATGCTATACACGTGAAGCAGCACTCAACAATCATATGATATGATATGATATGATATTGAATTTCCTTTCAGTTTCTGTTTTGGATCGTCCATCATAAGAATTATGAATCCAAGAATAATATTTATATGTAAATATGCCAAATGTCCCATAGTACTGCTACTAGGCATGCTTTTGAAATTAAAGCTAACTGACAAAATTTCTCACTCCCTTACCCTTTCATTCTCCTCCTTTTTATTTTCTTTGCTTTCTGTGACTTCATATGGCATGTTGTTCTTGTTGGCTTTTACACTGTGGTTAGTACTCTCTTACGAGCCAAGATTATATATTGCAGATGTCACTGATTACAGAAGTTATATTATATGTGATTAAGAATCAATATTTATTTTTATTTTTATTTATATTCGTAATATAAACATTTCAGTTTCGAAGGTAAATAATTCAGTTCGAAATCGTTTCTACATATTCATGTTCTGATGAGCAAGTTCTAGTTAGAATTTTTTTTTTATATGTATGCACAATTTAGTTACATATGATGACAAAAATCTGATCGAATGGCTATTATCATACAAGCCTTTATTATTTTCATATGGGTATTTTGACATATCACAAAGATTGGACCCATATGCATTGATCATCCACCACTGTCTCTATATATGTTATGTCTACATATATGTGTTGATTATACACACTTACCCTCATCATTTAAGCAATTTGACAATGGCGATGGAGAAAATGTATATATAGTAGGACCACAACTTGAAACCATGCTCGTGTATTGTAACAATCACCGTTAAGAGCAACATATGCACATGAGTATGACATCGCAATCTCAGTTTCTCGTGTCCTTTGTTTTATCCATACAAATCTCACCATACAACTCCATTGTCGGACCTCATTAAACACCACAAGGGCCAAAAAAAATTTGTTAAGCTATCTGCATGTTGAAGGGTCCCAATTTTTTTCCATTAGAGAAATGAAATTTACGCTGTGTATAAGTTCTATTGTTTTCACTTGCATGTACATTAAATGATATACCTGTACATGCACATGCACTTTTGCCTTAAAAAAACAAAGGGAACGGATTATTTATTTTAGGTATCATATATTCAGTGATAAATAAGTAATAAATGTCCTCTTATTTTACTATAATTATTTATATTTATCACTTATTTTTATGTGAATTATCGATATTCATTTTACGTTAGATTTTAACTAATTCAATTCAATATAAAAATAATTATAAAAATGATAAAAATTTCTTAACAACTAATTTAATAAACTACATATATCACAATTTAAATCTAAAAAGTCACATAAATATAAATAATCCCTACAATTGGTTCCAGCGATTATTGATTGTATCTATCACTCATTTATTAGTTTTAGTGTTACATAATGATAATTTGTTTTCGGAACCTCTGAATCTAAACTCTGCAAGGATCAACAAAAGAGAAAGGTGAAAGATGGGAAAGATCCCCACAAACTCTCTGATGTCTAAGTAAGAGAATGTACAGAGAGAGAGTTTAGAGAGATAAACAGAGCAAAAAGTATGAGATAATAAAATAAATGAGAACAAGGGATATGGAGTCCTATTTATAGGGATACTGATGCTCAAACCTGAAAGAAATATGATTCCTCTTTGATGTAGGTTTTGTGCTTATTTGAGGCGTATTTCTTTTTGTCCGAGAGTTTCCTTAATTAAGAATTATTCTCCTATCTGATTTGATCATTCTTCATCTATAAGTAATCTTTGCATAAGAAATAAACCTTTAGTAGAATAGGAATATGTATATGGGGTATCAAGAGTCCTCCCGAAAATATGTTTGGATATTTATGTCCAATTTATCCTGATGTGATAAATGCATGGTGATGAATAATTTAGAATTTTGATTCTTCTACTGGGAGAGAGACTGCGAGCGTAATTGCATCTAATGCAAAAGAATGATTTGAGGTGGCCAGCCTTAGTCATAGAAAAGGGATGATGCTTGGTACCGAGTCTTGAGATTGTAGTGTCTGAATATTAAAGCATGAAGATGCTAGCTGGACTTATAGATGCTTAGTGTTTATGCAATGTCCCAAGGGATTAACCCATTAGTATTATAGGAACGATGCGATGGAACCAGTCGTCGATGAAGTTTTATGCTCGGTACATTAGAAGCACGACCCGAGTGCCAAACCTCAGTACTATCGAAATGACCTGAGGGTGCCAGCTTCAGTCACTGGATTTAGATACTTAGTGTATTAAAAGCACAGCCTGAGTGCTGAAACTCAGTACTATCAAAGCGACTTGAGGGTGCCAGCTTTAGTCATTGAATTTAGATGCTCGGTGCATTAGAAGCGCGGCTAGAGTGCCAAACCTCAATACTATCGAAGTGACTTAAGGGTGCTAGCTTTAATCACTAGACTTAGATGCTCGGTGCCTTAGAAGCACAGCCCGAGTACCGAACCTCAGTACTATTAAAGCGACCTGAGGGTACCAGCTTTAATAACTGGACTTAGATGCTCAGTGTATTAGAAGCGTAGTCCAAGTATCAAACCTCAATATTATCAAAGCGACCTGAGGGTGTTAGCTTTAGTCACTTGAATTAGATATTCGGTGCATTAGAAGCACTGCTAGAGTGCTAATAAAAGATGAGGACAACTAGCAGTTGGATAAACGGGATTGTTAATCGCTACACCTTTTGACATTCTTTTAAATTTTGAATTTCATAACTATCACATTTGTTCGTATGTCAGAAGATGAGACATTTTAGCTGTCATAATGATAACTGCTCAATTAGTGGGCTTTTCTTTTACCCAAAATACCCTTGATGCTGCATGAGAAAGATGTAAGTAACTATAAGAGTAGTAGTGGTCATTTTAGAACCTTCCGCTCCTCTTTAAATAAGTCAATCATTTTGCTAGCCTTACTTTTTCTTTTCTGTTGCCTTTTTCTTACTAGTTTTTCTTTCAAGTATTTTATGCTCTTACTTCCTTTGGATTTTCTGTAGACCTGCTTTCTTCCCTCTTCTTCTAGGTGAAGTCTCTTCCTCTTTTTATCTTCTTTCTTTATTTCTGCTTAATAGGATCCATGGTTCCATAAGAGCAAATTAGTTCAAATCTTTTTGTATTTAGGATTGATGATAATATGCTCAAATGGTATAGAAGACGCTTTAGCATTCCTCAAGAATTCGCCTTGCACACTGTAAACAAAAATTTCAAGGCTTATACCCCTCTTTTAGATATATAGAAATTGGTCATGTATTTTTATCAGTTAGAAGGGGGTTAAAATTTTCCTTAAATCCTTTCGTTAGGAGCTTCTTGAATAGGAATAAATACAACATAGCCCCGACCAATTTCACCCTAACAGTTACCGGATCTTGATCATTTATATAAAGTTAATGCATAGGGAGGGTAGAGAGCCAGATTTGGATATACTTAGATATATGTATATTTTGAATAAGAAAAAGGGGAGCTAATATTTTCTTTATCAGCTGTTCCGAGCCATAACCTTTTTGTTAAGCTTCTGAACCTTTACAAGAAATAGAGGCATAGATTTTTCATAGTTTAGCATCCATCAAATTTTATTAATATCCAATGGATGTGGGTCAACGATTGTTAGAAGGTGAAGCGTCCCTTGAGGTTACCCGAAGAAGACACTGAATTGGTACTGAGACTGTATATTCAGAGTGTAACTGATGGAACCTTTATTGAGAATCTATCTTAGAGATACTTTGGAGAGTCAACTCTAGGTGTATAGATGTCAATGGTAAGTTCTGAGATTCTGAAGGTATATTCTGACTTTTATTCTTTTTTTTTTATTTATAGATGGCTGACTTTTTTGCCTTTGTAGATGAGATACAACTTTTAGATAATGAGTTGGAGACTCAAGAGGGTGTGTAGATTACTTCTCATGCTCGGGAGCTGAGTGTTTTGGAGGTCCCAATTGATATTAGACCCAATGACAAAGGAATGGTCGATCCTTCTCAAAAGAAAATATTTGAGACTTATAAGAAGCAATCCTGGAATGAGGACTCAGATGCTAAGGATGAGGAGCTAAGTGATGAGGTGTTTGTCAAACACTTAAAAATTTTTGGATGCCTAAATATGAGGATATGGATCTTAAAGAAAATGAAGCCTTTGAGTATCCTGAATTCTCAAGTTAGGGATCAATATGATGAGTCTTTGTGGCTCCCTAAAGACATTTAGCGTTGGACAGATATGGATAAAGAGGAGTTGTTCAACTCCATGATTGGACATTCTTTGGAGGTAATTATCTTCTGCTTTATTTGCTTATGCTAATGTATATTGGTATTCTTGATTATGATCTTTTTCCTTTCTTTTAAATGACTCAAGCCTTACTGCTAGCTAAGGATAGCTACTACTTCCTCAAGAGTCAATACAACTTGAAGGAGACAAAGGTTGGTATGATACCCATTGATTATGAAAAGAAGATGAAGATAACAAAAAAGGTACTGAAACTTTACCAAACAAAACATGTTGAGGCTAGATCTGAGGCTAAGGTGAGTCAAAAAAGGGTCAAAGATCTAGAGCATTATCAAGACTAGCTTACTTCAAAGATTGAGGGGTAGGACTCCTAGCTTACAACTTTGGAGAAAAAACTTATTAAAGTAGAGAATTCTTCTGAAGGTGATAAGAGAAGCTATCAAAAGATGGTTGCAGGATTACTTAAGGCTTACAAGTCTAAGTGTTGGAGAATCCTGTTTGCTCAACATCCTGATCTGGACTTCTCTGACCTTGAAAAGATTACATCCACTGATGGAGCCAAAATAGTTGCTAAAGAAGATGTTAGGAGCAAGTCTTCTTCCAAGCAATCAAAGAATCTGAAGATAGCTACAAAGAAGTCCACTGGTGAGAAATCATCTATTGAGCAAATGGAGGATCTGAGGTCTACTGGGGAGAAATCTTCTTTTGGAGCTATTACTTCTAGTTCTGAGCCAACCTTATTGTCTGAGTCTCAAAATTTTGAGAATGTGAATCTTGCCCCCATTGAGGGGACTGAGCCTCTCAATACTAAGGCAAATTTGTAAATTGCTTAGTTGAAAGTTCTTTTTCTTTTTCTTTTTCTTGTAATAAAATATTTTTTATGATAAATGAAGTATTTTATTTCTCAAAACTTTGATACATTTATTAATAGTATTTCTAAAGAATATCTGAATTCCAGTATCGAGGCAACTCTTTTTCTTGCACATCCTTGATCTTGTATGCCCCTTTAGTCATTTTTTCAATGACTTGGTAACGGCCTTCCAAATTAGGTCCGAGCTTACTTGTTCTGAAACTACCTTTGCCAATATCAACTCTTTTAAGTACTTAATCTCCGATCTTAAATTGCCTTGGCCGAACATGTTTGTTAAGATACTTCATGATCCTCGACCTCTGAGTTTTTACTACAATGGATGCTTGTTCTCTCCTTTCCTCAAGTAGATCTAGGCATATTCGAGCGTTGATGTTATTAATCTCTGTTAACCTTAGCAATAATCAATCTTAATTTTGATATTAACAAACTTAATTTTGAGCATTTAATTTATTTATTTAAGTGTGTATGAGTTAGGACTCCATTGGAATTTTAAATGAAGTATGATTATCTTAGGTTGATTTGACCTCTAAGATTCAAAGAGGCTTTCACATCCTTAAAGCTTTATAATGAAAAAGTTATCTTCTTCACATTTATTATAGACATCTTAAAATTTCTAAATTAGGCTTACTTATCAAAATCTGAGTTCATTTGGGTATGCAAATTATAAGTCAAAATTAACATATGCAGTTGCCATTTCAGATTGCACAACACTTAGTATTTTAGACATATCTTGAGTTACAGAAGTCCAATTAAGGTGATTAAAAATGATATGGAAAGCTAAGTCAAATATCTAAAACTTTTATGTAGAAAGTATGGGAAAATTTAATCATATCTAATATAAAATTACGGCTTTAATTTTTGTATAGCAATCTAACAGTAGTCTGCATTTTAGATTGCATAGCTCTTAGTATTTTGGACATATCTTGAGCTACATAAGTCCAATTGAAGTGATTTAAAATGATATAAAAAGATAAGTCAAATATCTACAACTTTTATGAAGAAAGTATAAGAAAATTCAATCTCTAATAGAAAATCACGGCTTCAACTTGTACATAGCTGTCTGACAGTAATCTACATCTTATATTGCATAGATCTTAGTATTTTAGAGATATCTTGAGCTATAAAAGTCTAATTGAGGTTATTTAAAATGATATGAAAATATAAATCAAATATCCATAAATTTTATGAAGAAGTTATAGGCAAATTTGAACGTCTTCAGTAGCCAATCATGGTTTCAATCCATGCATAGCTGTCTAACAACATCACTTTCAATAATTCAAAATTATAAACATTGGATTTAAATTATAGATATTGGACACATTATTTGTACCTCCAATTGCTATATTTTTTAATATTTTCATCTCCAACAGCTATATGTTTTAGTGTTTATCTATATAAATACCTCTAGAGCTGAATGGAAGTTAAGAAATTTGTTTATCATTCATTCTTTCTTAAGCATTCAATTGAGCTCTCAAATTCTCTTAAACAATTCTTTGTTTATATAACTCTTATGAGAGTTAGTTGTGTATTTGAAATATAATTTCTTTTCATATTAAATCTTTGGATAGATTAGAAGGAAAGTGAGATTTATTTCTAAAGGAATTGGTTTAAGTGTTGTCCATTGAAACACTTGGAATTTGGTTTTTGAGTAAGCCTTGAAAACTCAAGTTATAAGGTTGTAAGAGTGAGCCATAAAACTCTTGTGTAATCTTAATCTTATAAATAAGATTGTGGGTGATTGAAAATCTTACTTTAGGGATAAGTTATGTGGAGACGTAAGATTGTTGTTGAATAAGAACTCCTTAAATTTTTGTGTTTTTCTTTCTTCCTTCTCAACTTTCATTCAATTCTTGCAAAGAATTCTTTTAATTTATCATTTTTATTTAATAGTCCTATTCACCCCCCTCTAGGACTCTTTTCAATCTCTTTATCTAAATCTCCAGTTACCCGATAACTTAATGACCCAATTTCTATTAAGATTACAACATCCATCCCATAAGTCAATCTGAAAGGCGTTTCTCCTGTGGAGGTTCTGGCTATTGTCCTAGATGCCCAGATGACATTATTGAGTTCTTCAACCTAGCTCCCTTTCTTTTCATTTAATCTCTTCTTTAGACCTTGTATGACGATTTTATTGGTGACATCTGTCTAGCCATTTGTTTGTAGATGAGTTACTGAAGTGAATTAGAGCTTTATATTAAGGTCAGAATAAAATCTTCTAAACTTCTCATTGTCGAATTGCTTCCCATTATCTATTATCAAGGTGTGTGATATGCCAAACCTGCAAATAATTTCCTTTAAAAAAAATACTGAATCTGGGCTTCAGTGAAGGTTGGGATAACTTCAACCTTTATACACTTAATAAAGTGATATATGGCCATGATAAAGAACTTATTTTGAGAGGTTAAAATGGGAAATGGACCTATGATATTCATTCTCCATATGGTAAAAGGCTAAGGACTCCCAATTGGATGCTAAATATTAGAAGGCTTGTGGTTGAGGCAAGTACACTTTTGACACTTGTGGCATTCCTGAACCAATTTTTAACATCTCAGGACATGGTGGGCCAATTGTAACCCTGGAGCAATGCTTTTCTGATAAACGAATGATGAGATTCATGAGTTCCATAAATCCCTTCATGAATTTTCCTAAACATATAATTTCTTTCCTCTAATGATACACATTTAGACCATGGATATGAGAGGGACCTTTTGTAGAGTACTCCATTATGCATGGAGTAGTGTGTAGCTTTCATCTTTAACTTTTAAGCCTTCAACTTATCTTGTGGGAGTGTCCTATGCTCAAGATATTGAATGATTGACTTCATCCATTCTGCTACTTCTTGGATATCCATGATCTCTACTTCTTAGGTGCTTGGCTTCATCAACTCCTCAGTTAGCTCAAGATTTTTGAATATTTGACTGTCTTCTGTTGCTGATTTGGCTAGTGAGTCTACCTCTGAGTTTTTATTACTAGAAATTTAAATTATTTCTTATTGTCCCCCATCCTGCTCTAACTTCTTTAGGAGCTGTTTGACTTTCTCTATGTACTTAATGATGTTTGGCTCCTTGATCTGGTATATTCCTCAGATTTGGTTAACCACCAGTTGTGAATTAGAATATACTTTGAGATGCTAAGTTTTGACTTTTGTAGATAACTTCAGTCTGGTGATAAGTTCCTTATACTCAACTGCATTATTAGTGCCTTTATACTTTATTTAAACTGCATATCTGATTGTGACTTTATTTGGCCCTTTGAGAATGATTCCTGCATCGGATCCTCGGGTGGATAAGGCTCCATCTATGTATAACTTCTACTCTAGGCATTCAGAAGGGACAAAGTCTTCTAATGTCATCTCTTGCATAAAGTTTATTGATGTTTGGGCTTTGATTTTGCTACTGAGGTTCATAACTAACATCAAATTCTCTAAGCAAGATCGACCATTGGAACAATTTGTCGAATGTTTAGGTCTTTGTAAGATTTTCCTTAATGAGTAGCTGGATCTCATAATGATTGAGTGAGCCTGAAAATAATGCCTCAGCTTTCAGGAAGTATGTACGACGACTATAGCTAACTTATCCAATTTAAGATATCGGACTTCTAAACCTCTGAGTATTTTGTTGATGTATTACACTAGATTCTGTTGGCTTCCTTCCTCTTTAACTAGTATCGATGCAATCGATTCCTGATCGACAAAGAGATACAGGTACAAAACCTCTCCGGTGGTGAACATAGGAACTTCTTAATGTTTTTAAAGGTAGCCTAACATTCTTCATTCTAAATAAACTTTTTGGAGTTTTTTAAGACTCAGAATAAAGGTAGACATCGTTTGGTCAAGAAGGAGATGAAACAACCCAAAGCTGTTATTCTACCATTTAACTTCTGAAGTTCATTTAACAATGTTAGAGCTTTCATCTTAAGTGTGGATTCCATCTTTTCTAGATTGGCTTCAATTCCTTTATAGGATATCATAAATCCCAAGAATTTGCCTACCTTTACCCCAAAGACACACTTCTCCGAATTAAGCTTGATATGGTATTGATATAGTATTTGAAGGATTTAATCAAGATCCTTAAAGTGCTACTTCATATGTTGGCTCTTAACAAAGATGTCATCCATATATACTTCTACATTTTTCTTAATTTAATATTAGAACATGTGGTTCATCAACCTTTAGTATGTTGCTTCGATATTCTTTAGTCTAAAAGGCATAACCTTGTAGCAATAAAAGCCTTTGTGAGTGATAAACAATGTCATCTCATGATCTTCCTTCTTCATTGGGATTTGATGGTACCCCTGAACAACATCCACAAAGCTATACAAGCTATGATAAGTGGTTGAGTCTATTAGTTGATATATCATTGGTAATGGATAATTATTTTTTGGGCATGCTTTGTTGAGACCAATATAGTCCACACACATTATATACTTTCCATTTGACTTTTTTACTAGCACCACGTTAGCTACCCATTTTAGGTGTGTCACTTCTTTGATGAATCCGGCTTCTAGTAATTTTTTTATTTCCTTAGCGATTACCTTCTGCCTCTCAGATACAAAGTTTCTCTTTTTCTAAACAACAAGTTTAACTCCTAGGTTAATGTTTAATCTATGTCAGGCAATCTGAGGATCCACCCCAATAATGTCAGAGGCTTTAAAGGCAAAGCTGCCTGAATGTTTAATAAGGACCTTGCTTATTCCATTTTTGACTTCGTCATCAAGCTTATTGCCAATTTTGACTATCTTTCCTTTAACAATCCGTAAAGTTTTGACTTGATCAACTAGCTCAGGATTGACTCTTTTTTTCTCATTTTCTAAAGATTTTAGAGGGAATGCTTCCATCTAGGGTTTGATAACCAGTTGATAGCATTATCTGGCCATATACTGATCTTTATAAATTCTTATGACCCAGCCTTCCAGAGGAATCTTCATGGTCAAACACCTGATGCTCGTGGCCTCATTAATTTTATAAAGGATTAGACAACTTATAATGTCATTATACGCGAGAGGAAGATCTACAACATTGAATAGATCTTTGACAGCTTTCACATCCCCAGTATCTCGATTGTCAAATTATAACATTAACTTTATTAGTCCCATTAATTGTGTGGTTCCATCATAAAAGCTTGTAATGGGATTTCAGACAGCTTTTAAATTAGTGACAATACCTCCCATCACCTTATAAGCATTACAAGAGAGTGCATTGACAACACTTCCATTATAAATTAGCAATCTTTTTACTAAGTAATTATTGATGAAAGCACTCACTATCAAGGCATCATTATGAGGATATTAAATGTGTTTCCCATCCTCCAGACTAAATGTGATAGTCTGCTTCTTTTTAAAGGTGGGGCCTTCTTCCTTCAAAGTTCTTTTAAGCTTTCTTTCTGTCACTTCTCCTCTAACAATCATGTTGATGACTCTAGCTACTTTATTCCTAGCTTTCTTTTGTTCTTGCTTATCTCTGTCTTGATCGTCCAGCTCTCGGTCTCTTTTAGTTATGTCAGTAAAGTTACTGAGTTTCATATTCTGTATTAACTTTTCTATAGCATTCTTCAATTCTTGGCATGCCTCATTCTTGTGCCTATAGTTCTGATGGTATTGGCAATAGAACCTCTTATCTTGCATGGCTCTTATGGTTAGACTCAATCTTCTAGTTGGTGTTATGTCTAACCCACTATGTTTGATCCACATAAGGATTTTGGATCTCAAGGTGTTTAGTGGTGTGTACCTCTCTGCTTCTCTTCTGAATCCTTCCTTCAGATTTCTAAAGTTTGATCTCTGAAACCTGGGCCTTTTTGGTTTTGACCTTTCATCTTTTTTTATGGGTATTTTCTCATCATCCTAGCACATTCTCCTCCTATCTTCATCAATTTTTATCATCTTTATTGCCATAGTCATTACCTCGGCAAAGGTGCTAGGCTCTTTGGTGATGATATTGTCTTTGAGTTTCTGTAGTTGAGTCCCATTCTTCAAGGCTTCTATGGCTACTTCATCATTTAAATTCTCAATTTGCATAGCTACCTTATTAAATATATCCAAGTAACTTCTCAATGACTCTGTAGCCTCTTGAATGCACATTTAAAAATCATTGATGTTTTTGGCAGAAGGAATATTGGTGATAAATTAAGTCTGAAATTTTTTAACTAATTCCTCAAAGGATGAAATAGAATTCTCAAGAAGTTAGTGGAATCACTTCTAAGCATTCTTGGTGAGTGTACTGGGAAAAACTTTATACATTATTCAATCATTTATATTATAGAGCAGCATTCTAATCCTGAATGAGGATATGTGGTTGATTGAATCCCCGGTTCCACCAAATTATTCTAACTGAGGCATTTTAAACTTGGTTGGGATCTTCGTCCTGATTATTCTGCTTATAAAGAGTATCTTTCCTTCTAAAGCACATTCATCTTCGTTCTTAGGTCTAGTACGAGCTTTCTACATAACCTTTTCAACTTTTTGAGCTATTTTTGAGTCGTCTAGGGCCGAGATTATTGTGTTAGATTCCCCTTTTAAAGCTTTATGACCTTTTTTTACTTCCCTAGACATATTTAGAGTTATTGCTGGTGTTGCTACATTATTCTCCGGATGAGTTATTATGGAATTATTGCCTTATATTAAGGCATTTAACTATTTTTGCATCAAGAGCATCTGGGTTTGGATGTTTTGAATCATTGCTTCTTTGCTTGATGAAGGTAGATTGAGTTTCTGGTTACTGTCTTTAGATTTGGTGTGTTTATGGCGGGGTTTCTGGCAAACTTTGGAAAGGTGTAAAGGGTATAAGTCTGTTATTATATTGCAGAGGAGCATAATAAGGGAAGTCATTACCTAGCATTGGTCATCCCTAGGTATTACCAGTTTGAGTGTATGCTCCGAGTGGAACCTGTGATAAAGGTCCAATATGCTTAAAAGGTGTTAATGGAATTATTAGCTGAATGAGTGCTGACAGGTTAATTGGAGGAACAGGGCTGATAGGTTAAATTGCTTATTTAGGGTTGAGATTGGTGTTGGATTGGAAGTCATGATGCCAATGTCGTATTCGGTAGATGCTTAATGGCTTTTAACTCAAGAGGATCCCCACAAACGATGCCACTTAATAACTTATTTTCAGAACCTCCGAGTCTAAGCCCTATAAGGAATTAACAAATAGGTAAAGTGAGAGATGGGAAGGATCCCTACAAACCTTTTGATGCCTAAATCAAAAAATATAGAGAGAGATAGAGTTTAGAGAGATAAAGAGAGCATAGAGTATGTAAAAATAGAATGAATGAGAATTAGAGATATGTGATCCTATTTTATAGGGATAGTGATGCTCAAATTTGAGAGAAATAAGATTGTTTTTTTATGTAGGTTTTGTGTTTATTTGAGGAGTATTTCTTTTTGTTCAAGAATTTTTTTAATTAGAAATTCTCCTCCTGTCTAATTTGAACATTTATCATTTGTAAGTAACCCCTATATAGGAAAATAAATCTTTAGTAGAATAACAATATATAAGATATAATCAAATGCAAAAATTTGGAGGACAAAGATATGGAGGACCAAATAGAGGAATTAAAAATCAAAAGCAATCATATAAACAAAATCTATATACATATACAGTAGGATAGGGATCGGAACAACCCAAGTGTTAATTAAGCATCAAATATAATTAGTTTACGGTAGGTAATGTTATTAAGGGGTTTGATCCACCACTATTACCTAACTTATTGGAACCCAAATGATCGCCAGTTGATATTATTAATTTGGATTTAGTGATGTAACTAATAAGATTTTGAAACTAATCCATCTTTAAATATTCTTTTAATAACAGCTTCTTACTCTTTTTTTTATATGAGGTGTGTAGTAGAGATTTGCAAATCAAACATTTTATCTTCCACTTGATGTTTTTTAAAAGTGATTCTAATTATGTCTGCCAATTATACACTTGCCACATGATCTTAAAATCATAGCCGGCTTGCACTTCAAAATAAAAATAAAAATACCAAATAAATTTGCTTTAATCAGTAAATTTAAAATTAACTAAAATTATCAAAAAGAGAATGATTAAATGTCAATGTTATGCTTTTTTTTCGTCACTGCAAATGAGAAATGGAGAGCAAATGTGGACTCAATCCGAATTCCGTAATATTTATGAAAATTTTGATCAAAGTAGTACTGTTAATATTATACTTTTTTTTTTTAATTTGCTTGTTTTGTTAAGAAGTTGCAATGAACTTACCTTGGTATAAACAAAAACCAATTATAAGCTAATGTACATCTATTGAATAATTTTAGGAGACTTTCCTAAATATCTGTAGTTTCAATTAAGCAAATTATTTGGTGTTGGCTTATATAATATATATTATACAAATGTCAATGTATATAAATTTGACACAGTGCGGTCCACATAATAGCTCAAATAATCGAAGCTTATTTTAATAGAAAAAAAATTAAAGGAATCGAATTGTTAATTAATTAAGAAATAATCTTTAATTTGTTCATTAAAAAAAAAAAAAGAGAATGAGAAGGTACTGACAACATTCCAACAAACAAAGCCTGAATTCATCCCTGATTAAGATGTGCACGTACAATCACATTCTTGAATTCCCTTAGATAATGGGAGTCCCCATGTGAAATCACTTCAACCAATTATTCTTCTTTAATTTATTTTTTGTTTGGCTCTGTGTATTTTGCATTTAATTTCCATCTTTAATTCCTTCTTTACTGATGAATATATTACACGTGTGTCTTCTTCTTCCTCTTCGTCATCATCTTCTCTTTTGTTATATATATATATATAACATAAAGATAAAGAGATACAGACATCAGATCCCCACTTTAACAAACAACTCATTACACTTAAGACCATATGGCTACCATTAATGGTTAGCTTAATCCTACTTAATAATGGATGCTATCGATAGGAGAGAGGCAGCTCATAGTCTCACAACCCAAGCTGGCCTCTTTAAATGGCTTATTAGAAATGTTTTTTTTTTTTTGAAGAATTAGAAATGGGTATTTTTTTTCTTCTTTTTGGGATGTCCTTTATTAATCTATTACTCCATACAATAAAATAAAATTATATGAATATTTTCACTTTAATTTTTTTGGCCTTTGATATTTCGGTAATTATAAAAATTAATTATTTTAAAATTCGAGACCAATGAATCTAAAACTGTGAGGAATTTTTGCAGTTGAACCAATATATATTGATGTATTTTCATTGTAATGTTATGTTACTTTTACGAATGATGATTAGTTTCTTCAATTAATGTCACAGCCTGAATTCATAGATAAGTCATCGACATTAAGGATTGAAAAATAAATAATGTAACTGAAACTTACAGTAATCTTTAGAAATTTTCACAAATAAAAATCAATGATCTCAAAAATAAAATCATAATAAATTCACCAAAATCAAATATATATGATAATATCTCCAAATATATCAATATTTTAACTCAAACAAATACACCATACTAATAATATAAGTTCTTCAATTAACTATTGCGGGATTTAGAATTCGATTACACAATGCTTAAATCAAATGAACATACATAAGGTAGTTGGTGAAAAAAACATCCGGTATAGACGGTGGCCAATACTAGACTGACTGTGAGATTTTAAAAAAAATAAATTAAATGGAATCAGACCTCACTAAGTGAATTAATTTTATGAAATATATGATGATTTTAAAAACATTTGTTAAAACCTTTTTTAACATAAAGTAGAACAAAATAAAATCAATATAAATATTAAAGTCTTTTACTTTTCTCAAATATTTTTATATAAGTTTTTTTTTAATTCACAATCCATTTAATATAAAATCTTCTTACAAAGTCATATAAATTAATTGTTTTAGTGGAAATTCTGGTAGAACACCTAAATTATCATTTCTAATAGCCTTTTAGCTCTCTTTAATCTAAGTGACTATCGTCCAAAGAGCAAGTTCAACCAAGGTACAGTCACAATCCATTCACTTATTCTTATATTGATATCCCGAAAGCAAACTCAACCAAGTTGCATCCCATTTTCGGCCCGAAAGCACTAGCTCTACCAATCTTAACTCATACTCTGCCCAAGAGCACATGCTCTATCGAGCTAAATTCATACATACATAAATATATATATATATATATATATATATCAACCTGTGCACACGTGATCCTAGTGACACTTACTAGATAGCATGTTTTACCATTTTTTTCAAATCAATTTAAATTATAAATAAATAAAATAAATAAATAAAACAAAATGAAAAAAATTTCATTAAAGCATCATTTCAAATACTATTCATAATAATAAAAGAAATAATCACGCATATAGCAATATAAATATTTTCATAGATAAATTTATATAATCAACTTCTTTATTATTTTTAATCACGTAAAAATATAATTTAAATATCCACAACACACACATTTAATAAAATTAATTCATAGGTTAAGTGTGCTTGGCGACACATCTTCTACTACCCAAATGCTACAACTCTCGCCTCAGAATTTTCTAAAATAAAAAATATTTATTTAAATTAATTTTTGTATAATAAAATAAAAAAATTCATAAAAATTCTCAAATTTATTAGAATCATAGAATTGATGAGATTGACTCGATCTAAGACACAATGCTATACAAACTCAAAAACTAACGCATACCGACATCAAGTTTTATAAAAAATTTACCGAAAATTCGGTAAAGTTTTCCTTATAAAACAAATATCTTTATACTAAAAGTAGAGTCGTTCCTACACAAAAAGACACTCCTATAACTTTCACAACTTAATATCTCAAATTGGGCTTCTGAACTACATTTAATGTCCAACCAAGAACCACATAACAACATATATAAAAACCAATATAATTTTTCTCAAATCACTAATATGTCATAAAAATTTAATAACCAATACTATTTAATTTATTTATATAATAAAAATATAAAGAAAATTTATTTCCAAATAAATAATAAAATTCAAGTTTATAAATAAAATTTCGTTAATGGAATCAAATTTTTCTTTTATAAATAAATTGGCATTAATTACTAATAATTATTTAAATCACTCAAATATATCATAAAAATAGTAAAAACTCATTTAATCTTGGAAATAATAAATAAATTTATTATTCGTTTATTTTTCCTAAATTACTACTAATTAACTAAAAATTTGAAATTAATTATAAAAATTATTTTCATACTTTTATTATTTAAATTCAGTCTAAGACAGAATAAATAATAATAAATTTAATTAAAATTAAAATTAAAATTAAATAATTACTAATTTCTAATAATTTTCTAAAAATATATTTTTTAAACATAGTCTTTAAAAATTCATATCTTAATATCTGCAAATACTCTCTCAAAACTTCCTTCACAAGTTTAATCTACAAAATTTATAAAATTTAACAAAAATATAAGAATTTTTGGGTTGGAATAGTAATCCAAGACCTGAAAATCCTAATTTTCCATAAAATTATGAAAAAATATACATAGATAGATCTCAACTCTAATTTCATTTTATATAACAGTAACTAAACCTGGATCAACCTAATGAAAGCTCAATTAATTAAAATACATGAAAAAATCTAGAATTGAATTACCTCAAATCGAAGTTGTTGTCGATGATGATTCTTGAAATTGATTGAGGGTTATCGAAGTCCAGGAGGAGAGGAATTGTTTGAGATCACCAATGAGGTCAGGTGTTGCTGGAGCCGGGGCTCACTCTTCTCCTCGATGGTGGCGGAAATGAAAGGGGAAGAGAAGGAAGGTGACCAAAGGGAAGAGGAGTGGCTGACAACGTTGATTAGAGCTAATTGATGTCAGTGGCGGTGACTAGTGGCGCAGGGGTGGCGATGGCAGTAGGGAGCGAGAGGAAGAAGAAGAAGAAGGGAAAAAAAAAAGAATGAAAGAAAGGGAAAAAGAAAAAAAAAGAAAGGGGAAAAAAAGAAGGAAAAAAAACGTGTTCGTTTTTTTTTAATCAAAGTATAAAGTACAATTTACATAATTTAAAAATAAAATAACTACTAATATATAACATACTCTAAAAATTAATAATTTATTAAGACACTTAATAAATACTCATTTAACACTAATTAAATAAAATAATTTATTTAAACTAAATAAATTCCCATTTTAACTTAATAAATAAATAATAAAAAAATATGGGTTTTTACAATCTCTCCCCTTATAAAATTTCGTTCTTGAATTTTAACAAAATAGAAAAATGCATAAAGTTTTACTAAGGAAAAAAATAGGGGTATGCCACTCACATCTCTGCCTCGGTCTCCCAAGTATAATCTTCCACCGCATGGTTGCTCCATAGTACTTTAACCATAAGAATTTGTTTGGTGTAAAGCTAACGAACTTGTCGATCCACTATCACCACTAGATATCCCTTATAAGTCAAATTTTTACTAAGCTCCACTATCTGAGGCAAAAAAACATGAGGACGATTGGAGATGTACTTACTCTACATAGAGATGTGGAATATCAGATGAATACACAACACCTCCAATGGTAATACCAATCTGTAGGCTACATCTCCTACCCTTGAACGAATCTTAAAGGGTTCGATATATCTTGGAGTTAATTTACCTTTCCTACCAAACCTTATCACTCCTTTCATTGGAGACACCTTGACGAATACTATGTCTCCCATAGAAAAAGATACAGCTCTCCTCTTAGGATAAATATAACTTTTTTGTCGGCTAAAAGTTGTCCTTAATCTTTGTTGGATGATCAGAATTTTCCCTAAAGTCACTTGCATAAATTTAGGTCTGTCAATTATCCCTCATCGACTTCCTAACACATGGGTGATCTACACTTCCTTCTATACAATGTTTCTATGGAGTCATCTCAATACTTGCATGATAACTGTTATTATATGAAAATTCAATCAAAGGTAGGTGCAAATCCCATTGACCACTAAAATCTATTACACACATCCTAAGCATATGCTCCAAAATCTAAATGGTCTTTTCAGATTGACCATCAATTTAAGGATGAAAAGTTGTGTTAAAATTCAGTCTTGTACCTAAAGCCTTATGTAATTCTTGCCAAAAGATTAAAGTAAAAGTTGGTCCTCTGTTTAATACTATACTTTTTGGCACTCTATGTAGAAAAATAATTTAGTTGAAATACAATCTGCCCAACTTTTTTATAATATAAGTCTTTTTAATTGGCAAGAAGGGAGCTGACTTGATCAACCTATCAATTATCACCCATATGGCATCATATCCACTTGATGTATGAGGAAAACTAGAAATAAAGTCCATTGCAATTATATCTCACTTCCACTCTAGAATGGGTAACTATTGCAACAATCTCAAGGGTCTCTAATGCTCTGATTTCACCTGCTAACAAGTAAAACACTTGGATACAAATTCTGTAATGTCTCTTTTCATCCAATTCCACTAATATGTATATTTTAAAACATGATATATCTTGGTAAAACCTCGGTGAACACTATAAGCAAAAAAATGAGCTTCCTTTATAATCTCCTTCCTTAGCTCATCCATATCTGACACATCCAGCCTAGTGCCTAAATGCAAAATGCCTTCACTATCCATTATAAAATCTTGAGATTGACCTCGCTATACCTCCAATATTATCTTCTACAATTGTGGGTCTCTCGCTATTTTAACTCTATCCAAGTACACAGAATGTACTATGAATTAAACTAAAAGACATTTCTTAGTTACCTTATATTCCAACCCCTGATTAATCAGCTCATGTAACTCCTTAACAATTAGCCTCCTTTCCGAGCTAATGTGAGCAAGACTTCCCGTTGACTTTTTACTTAATGCATCAACCATCGCATTAGCCTTATTTGGATGGTAAAGAATGAAGAAATCATAATCTTTCAAGAGTTCCATCCATTTCCTTTCCCTTAAATTCAAATCTCTTTGCTAAAAGATATACTTCAAACTTTTATGATTTATGTAGATTTCACAAGTCACACTATACAAGTAATGCCTCTAAATCTTTAAGGCAAACACTACAGCTGGCATTTCCAAATCATGAGTAGGATAGTTTTATTTATGCTTCTTCAACTGACATGAAGCATAAGCAACTGCCTTACCATTTTGCATTAGTACACAACCCAATCCCACTTGAGAAGTGTCACAATATACAGTATACTCATCACTTACCGAAGGTAGAGTCAACACTAAAACTAAAATCATCCTAGCTTTAAGCATCTAAAAATGCTCCTCACATTTATCTGACCATACTAACTTAACATCTTCTAGGTTAACCTCATAAAAGGTGTAGCTATCTTGGAGAAGTCCTTCACAAATCTATTGTAATAGCCAAATAAACCTAAAAAGCTTTTTACTTCAGTCACTGTTGTGGGTCATTACCATTCTGTAATGGCTTCAATCTTCTTAGGATCCACTTATATACCATCTTTGGACACCACATGGCCTAGGAATGCCATTAATCTAACCAAAATTCACATTTTGAAAAATTGACATACAATTGATGCTCTCTTAAAGTCTGAAGTACCATCCTCAAATGTAAGGCATGCTTTTCTTCAGTCCTAGAATATACCAAAATATCATTAATGAATACTATCACAAATCGGTCCAAGAATGGCCTAAACACTCGATTCATCAAGTCTATAAAGGCTACTAGGCCATTAGTTAAACCAAAGGACATCACTAAGAATTCATAATGGTCATATCTCGTTCAAAATGCAATCTTGGGTATATCTCCACTTTTAATTCTTAACTAATGATACATTGATCTCAAGTCAATCTTAGATAAATATCGAGCTCTTTGAAGCTGATCAAACAAGTCATTAATCATTAGGAGAGGATATTTGTTCTTGATGGTGACTTTATTCAACTACTTATAGTTGATACACAGTCAAAGGCTACTAAAAGTGCCTTAGAGGAGGGTGAATAAGGCTAATGAGGATTTTAGAAAAATAAAAATGATTTTAAAAAATTTAGCAAGAATTAAAAGAGAATAGAGTGGGAAGAACAATGAACATAATGATTTAAGGAGTTCGAATTCTCAATAATCCTACGTCTCTATCTAACTTATCCCCAAGTTAGGATTTTTAATCTTATACAATCTTATTCATAAAATTGAGATTACATAAAAGTTTGAGACTCACTCTTCAACCTTCTAATCAAGAGTTTATAGGCTCACTCTTAAACCAATTCTCAAGTTTTTTAATGGTTAAACACTTAAACCAATTATATATATATATATATATATATATATATATATATATATATATATATATATATAACATACTATAAAAATTAATAATTTATTAAGACACTTAATAATTACTCATTATATATATATATATTAATAATTTATTAAGACACTTGATAAATACTCATTTAACACTAATTAAATAAAATAATTTATTTAAACTAAATAAATTTTTATTTTAACTTAATAAATAAATAAAGAAAAAAATATGGGTCTTTACAATTAATTTAATTAATGTATTATAGGAAACATTCCAAAGAAAATTGTGGAGTGTTGTTTTAAATCATTCATGTCCTATAGAATTAGAATGCTTCAAAATTGAGAAAGTGAGAAAAAATACTTAATATGTAATAAAATTTTCCTCATATCACTTCAACAAAAGAAGGAAATGGTAGATTGAGTGTTACAGTTAATTTTAGGTCAAAGTTAACTATAAATTAAATTATGTTGATAAATCCCAAATTAGCCGTAAGATAGAGGGGAAGCTTAGACCATACTTTATAATGTAGCCTCCGCTTGAAGAAGACAAAATATTATATCTTATTATGCGGACCTAAAAAAAAATAAATAAAACCGAAAATATGCTTACTCTTTGGCAGCGCTATAAATGCCAAAATGTAGCACTCAATTCAAGCTTACCCATCCCACTTTTTTTCTTTCTTCCTCTCTTCTCCTATCCTCTTCCTTCCACCCTTTCTTTCTTTATTTCTTTTTGTTCTAAGAATGGAGCCATCTCCTCTACCACCAAGACAGCAGGAAGAACAGGAACAACAATCGTTATTACCTGAGTTAAACTTGGACAACCTTAAAGCCATCAAAGTCTTGGGCAAAGGAGCTATGGGCACCGTGTTTCTTGTTCACGACAGAGCTGCGGACCCTGGCGCAAGGAATCCCTACGCTCTCAAAGTCGTCGAGAAATCATCCCTCCACACGAAATTCGAGGCCGACCGTCGTGCACGCTGGGAGATCCAGGTTTTAAAGAAACTTTCCGGCAAGAATAGTCACCCATTTCTTCCTCATTTACTCTCTTCATTAGAGACTCCAGAATTCCTTGCTTGGGCCGTACCTTTTTGTCCTGGTGGTGATCTCAACGTCCTCAGGTACCATCAAAACGACCGCGTTTTCTCATCAGCTGTCGTCCGGTTTTATTTGGCTGAGATAGTATGCGCCATACAACATTTACACGAGATGGGAATCGTGTATAGAGACCTGAAGCCTGAAAACATCCTCATACAACAATCGGGTCACGTGACTCTCACGGACTTCGACCTTTCTCGTACCTTAACGAAACCAACTGTTAAATCCATTTTGTCTTCTTCCTCTTCTTCTCATGATCATTCTCTTCAGTTACAAAAGAAACAGCACAACCGATATCGCCACCATAGAAATTTAACCCGTTGGCTTCCTATGATTCCTATCAACGACAAAAACGGTCTAAAAAAAGCCAAATCCGCCCGAGTTAGTCCGGTAAGCCGTCGGAAGCTCAGCTTCAATAACGGAGATCGGTCAAATTCTTTTGTGGGTACGGAGGAGTACGTGTCGCCGGAGGTTGTACGTGGAGATGGTCATGAGTTCTCCGTTGATTGGTGGGCTCTGGGGATATTAACGTACGAGATGTTATATGGTACGACGCCGTTCAAAGGGAAGAACAGGAAAGAAACGTTTCGAAATATTTTATGCAAGAAACCAGAATTCGTAGGGAAACGAAACGAGCTCACGGACTTGATCGAACGGTTGTTAGAGAAGGATCCAACAAAAAGACTGGGATATCAACGAGGGGCGTGTGAGATCAAGGAACACGTATTCTTCAAAGGTGTTAGGTGGGACCTACTAACGGAGGTTTTACGGCCACCGTTTATTCCAGCTAGGGACGACGCTCGTAGTACAGAAGGTGATGGTGGGATGGATATCAGAGAATACTTCCGGGATTTAAGAGTGCCGCCATCTCTTCCTCCGTCGCCGTTACCGTCGCCGTCGTCAGACTGTCACATGAAGTTGTCGTTAACGGAGTTCTAACTGCACTGTATTGGCAGGTGTTAAGACTTAGTTTAGTATATAAAATTCTTTTTCTTATTAATATACATGGTCCTCGACTGTATTTGTGTACATAAAAAAATATATAAATATAATAATGGGTAGAACGTGAAAAAAAAAAAAAAGGCTCTTGAAATGAAAAAAGAAAAGCCATAAATATATTAAATTATTTATTTTTTGCCCTCATAATTTCATTTTCAAAAGTTTTGTAAATTGTGCATTGAAGAGCCTTTATAATTCTAATACTTACGTTTACAACAAATAATTGAAATATAGAATAATAGTACGTACGTTTAACCTACCTAGGTAAAAGATTTTATTATGGGTTGAAGTAAAATTCGATTTCTTAACTTTAATAATAAAGTAGAGAACAAATTTTATATGAATAAAAAAAATGAGATTTTTGTTTAAGTAAGAAAATTTAAGATGGGTGGGTGGGGGGCAATGAATTTAAAAAGGCATCATTAAGTTAATTTACCAAACTAAAGATATGGCATAATTATGATACAAGTATCACTGTTTATTCCGTGAAGAGGGGCTTGGAAATCAATTACGTTACTATGTAACATAATTACAAAGTTAAAAAGTTAAGATTCTCTCTTGTCACGTGCTCAGCATCACATGTTTAGTCACTCGTGCATGCTTCTTTTTTTTTCCCCAATTTTACAAATATTTTGTTACAGTATTTTCAATGATAAGTCATGTACTTAAAGTTATAGAAATAACCCTTATTTTAAAAAGTATATTTTCCAAATGAATTTAAAACCTATTTAGAGCGTCGACAATGAATGTATTGATTATTACGATAATCTAACTTTTAATTAGAAGGTCATGAGAATAAAATGGTAGGTGAAAAAAAGAAAAAAAACAAAGAGTTTCATAAAAATAAAGCATCAGATCAAATTGCCCGTTGTTGTTTGTGGTTGTGGGATCATTGCTACCAACAAGTGCAAAGTGTCAGGGGACTATTACCACGTTTAATGTGAGATTTATAACATTCTATTTTATTTATTTGTATAGCGTGTTCGTTGCATCGACTCTTTATCTAAGGGAGAGAGAGATCCATCCGATTCGGACTTATCTCGATCTTGATATATCTCGTGAGAGTCCCACATTGAATAAAAATAGAGTCGATTCTGATACCATTTGTCACAGAATCATTATTCTCTTTATAATACTAATTTATTAGGTCATACAATGTTTACATTTATAAATATAAGATCTCTCTACAACTTTTTAATGTGAAATTTGTGACAAAAGGGTGTACTTGTTGTTGTTGGTAGACGACCTCATTTTGGGAAATTAAGGAGTAAGGAGATATGATCGATTAGCTAGGTTCTAACTTAACATTGTAGCAAGAAAGAAAAAAAGCTTCTTATGATTACAGACAGATGGTTCTTAAATTGCGGAATTTGCTGGAGGTTTATGTGCCTAATTAATGCCTTTATGTATATATATATATACACATATTGCTCTTTCAACTTTTTCATGCAATTCCTGACTTCCAACCATAGTAATAATGACTCCATCTTTCCCTCCAAAATTCTATATATGTTTATAAAGTAATAACTTTATATTTTATATCATGAAAAAATGCTTCTCTATTAATTCTTTAGATATAGTTTAAAAAAATAAAGAAAGAGAACGAAATCTTCATCGAGTAATTACTTTTTTATTTGAAAATGCAGTTGAAATCTTACTCTAATTAAGTTGTAAAATTAATTTTATACGTTAACATGATTCTCATAAGAAAGTGACTATCCGTGAAAAAAATTGGAAAAGTTGGCTATCTTTTGGGAGGTGTACTCGCCTTTTACGGCAAAGTTCACTTTATATAGTAGGCTCTATACCCCACGATTCCAGGGCAATTATACTATGGTTTCTATTTAATAATTTTTTCCCCTACAAATTTTCCATTATAATAATTGACATTGAAGGCTTTTGAAATATATGTTAATTGATAAAATACGGGCATAATAAAATTAATAACCATGTTACTAATTATTCTCATCTAAATACAATTATGTATTTTATAGCAAGGCCAATCAAACTGTCACTATTCTTTAAGAAACATTATGAGGTAGAAGATTTAAATTTTATTATTACCGGTTAATGAAATTTATTTTTATTTAATATAAAAAAGAATAAATACTAATTTAGATAGCGATAGATTGTGTAATATATGATCTCTCTATTAATAAATATTATTAATGTATTTTATAAACTCATATAATTTTTCTATTAATAAAAAAAATCATACATTTTAAAAACATTTATATTTTAACAATTTGATTTCGTTGTTTGCATGTCTTTCTTTCAATATCTTGATTCTGCACTCCATGTGCACCTTTATCCTTTATCCATATATATATATATATAGGGGACAATTTTGCACAAGGACGTTAATCATAATCTTTAAGCCTGAGATCTAATTAATTCATTTTTTAAAAATCCGATTTTAGTCTAAAGATAAGCATTAAGACTTCAAAATAATCATAACGAATTATCAAATCATAAGCTTATCTCTCAACAGAAAAGAAAACATTAATTAGATTTTAAGTGTTTAATCATAATTTATTAATTATCTTCAGACCCATTGTTTAATTGCAAAACTTAATTTTATACTTACAAAAAAGCCTCCAACTATTGAATTTTGTACGAAGTATAATACAACGCATGAGGGGTGTGTGTCCAATGATTGTAGCAATTCAGTGCCAAATTGAAAGAGGACATGAACGGTAGGGTCATAAGGTCCGTTTCTGTTAAGCCAGTGTCACTTGAAAATTAATGCAGACACCATGCTGCATATGCCACTGCCACAACTGCAATCCATTTATCCTCTTTATTTTCAACTTATTTCTTAGATCAATCCTACGATTTTTCCATTTGTGAATATATATATGAAATTAGTTCAATTTCCCTTTTTTTTTTTAATTAAAATATAGCTAAAACACATACAATTTTATGTCAACTGATTTCAACAGTGTTGAACTATAAACACCGTATATTTCTACATTAATATAATATTATCCGCTTTAAACTTAAAAACCCTTATATATCCATAATTCTCTTCACTTCTAATCAATATAAGACTTTAGTCGTATACCCAATAAATAATCATTTGTTAATACTATCAGCAATTATCAATCTGTGTTAAAAATATTATCACGTATATATGGAATATATAAAACTTATAAAAATTGAGAGAATTATTCTTGATCACTTAATGTATGCATATATATACACACACATAACTGCATCAGATGCTCAAATTATGCATATGAGAAATAGAATTGGTTCCCTAGAAGGCATAAGATGGCCTAATATTATTCCATTTGTCGGCAAATTTTTAGGGTTACAAGTTCGAAAAATTTTCTGATGAGCATGACTCATACATAGGCACGGCCCTACGTTTACTAGACACCAAAGTGATCGTTTGTCATATACTTCACTATAGATCTTGGCATTTTGCAATTTCATCATCCCTACTTAGACACCAAAACTTGGTCTGCCTATATAGATAGAGGTCAGAACAGCTAGGTGGCCCTTATATTTTCACCTTCTTAAAGGAACAAGGAAGAATTTCTATATATTTTAATCTATTATATTATTTTATTTTTAATATTTAAAAAAATATTTATTTATCTCTCATATTTATAATAATTAACATTTATTAAATTTTTTATAAAGTTTTATTACATGATTTTATAAATATTAAAAATAAAAAAATTTAAATATTAAAAATAAATATTTTTTTAAATATTAAAAATAATGTATTATAATTAGCTAAAATATAGAGAAAATAGGATTACAATATATAAAATGTTATAGTTCCTGTTAACTTCGTTTTGTTCCCAAGTCGTGGTATCTAGCTTCATTAATTCTTTTCTTGATACGATTTTTATATGCCACCTTTTGTTTTATCATATTATTATTTGGACACTGACATATGGGTTACAATTCGTAACTTTGCATTTTTTGAAATTATATGCTGTTAAAAACTCGTTAAATATTAACTAATTTAATTTGATATTAATAAAATTATAAAAGTAGTGTAAAATTTTTAATAATTAATTTAGGATAATATTAAATTTTGATCAATTCAATTTGATATGAGCGTGTTCATAAAAATAGTAAAAATATCTCAACAATTAATTTTATACAATTGTATATAGAGGTATACAAAAATCGGTCAAAACCGATTAACTAAACCAATTTTAAAGGTTCGGTTGAGTTATATATAGGTTTGGTTTAATTTTTATAAGTATAAAATTTGGTTAACCAATTCGGTTTTGAAGGTTAAAAATTGAACCGACTGAAATATTTTCATATATTATAAAATATTATATAAAATATATTAATTTAAATAAATATGTGTAAATATATTACTGTTAATACCAATTTATTTCATATCGATACGAGATTCAATATTATCGGGATAAAGAGGAGGCAGTTAGTTGTAGTAGTTAATATTTTAAAAACCATTTTTATGAACCATCATTAAAGACGGGTTTCACAAGTTCAGTGAGGAGAAAAAAAAATTGAATTTAAGACCTGTCTCTTCAAGAGTAAAAACTTTTAGGTGTTGATTTTTAACTATGTTAAATTTTAGGTAATTAATGAAATCACGACTCTAAAATACATAAAGATCAAATGAATTTAGATGGCCAAATCATGACTCAAGAAATATATAAAGAACAAATGCATTTGGAGAATAATTTTTATGTTCACGACTCTAAAATATATAAAGAATGAATGCATTTAGATGGCCAAATCACTACTCTGAAATATATAAAGAACAAATGCATTTAGATGACCAAGTGCATGTGGCTATTATTCTATGCTTGTCTCTTATGTATCATCAATAAAATTTACGCTCATAATGTTTAGACCAAATGATTTAGATGGAGAGTTTGATCATAGGTTAAACCCTTACTAAATACAAAATTAAGATACTTGTTCTTGATCATTGCTAGGTAAATCTCACACTCTACATATAATAATAATAATAATAATAATAATAATAATAATAATAATAATAATAATAAGATATATATAAATATATAGAGTGTAATTCCTGTAATCTCCTATTGTAGAAAAAAAAAATGAAGAAAATTTGCCTTGGAGGACATTACTTTGTTAAATTTTAGCACAAATGCATTTAGATGGCCAAGTGCGTGTGGCTATTATTCTATGCTTATCTCTTATGTATCATGAAAGAAAATTTGCCTCGGAGGACATTAATTAGATAATAGAGGCCAAACAATAGAAATGATCGCAAAATGATTTAATCATTGAAAAAGCACTTGCAACGTTTTTTTTTTTTTGAAAGACTAGTCCATTTATATTGATAGATGCTAAACAAGGGTTGTCGTGATCTTCTTTAAGCAAAAATTAATTGAAGAAATGAAGCATTGATCAATGAGAATGAGTTTGTCCCCCTTACTAGCTATACATATTATTATTTTTGACCATTATATATGGTTTTTGGTACGTACTATCATTTTATATTTAAATATGGAAGAAATGAAGGCTTTTCCTTCTGTCTAGCAGTCAATGCATGAAAGCTATTAAAGGCCATCTAACAGCAATTGAGTACCTTTCTAAAATGATTTTATACGGTGGGCATCAATATTACTGGTCAGTAAAATGATTTTTAACCAAATAATGAGAGGTAAATGTGTTTCCTTTTTCTGAAGTTGAAAAATATAAAAAGACGTTCATATAACTTAGTTTAATAAATTGAATAATAGGAGATAGTCTCCTTTTTAAATTGATGAAAGTAGAAATTAAATTCTACATCTTAATTAAGATGTCCTTAAAGATCTTTAAAAAAAAAAATGTCCTTCAAGAGATTAATTAAAATATTGATTTTGGGAGGTAATTAAGTGTATTACTCAAGTTGAATTAATATATCTCATCAATAGTTTAAATAATAAAAATTATGAATATTTTCTTTGAAGTATGTATAGGCCCAATCCTTAATAGAGATAGTAATTGGATAAATTTGGAGAATTTTCTATATAAATAGTCTAACTTCCTTTTTTATCCTATAAATTTAATTTCTAACTTGTTCCATTAATAGCTATCTATATGTAAAAAAGATAGAAGAGGAAGATATAGTCTTCCATTTTTTTAATACAAATCATTTCATCTCTGCATCAAAAGCAGGTACACAATTGTTTACACGAAATTAAATTAACTATATTATTGGGTGTTTTATATTTATGTCCTATGTCCTATATCCTATAATTTTTGTTATTTGTTATTTGTTTTTAAAAAAGGTTGAATCAATGTGTTTTTCTCTATTGGAAACTGAAACTCTTAATGTAAATATTGAACTGCAACAAGAATTAAGGCTTTCAACGCAGACAGGACCACTCTAATATTTTACTTTACTTTTACTTTCACTATTCAACCAGAGAAAGAATTTTCTGGCGAGGGCAAAAGGCCAAAAGCAGTGAAGCATGCATGCGCTGAGCCCTTTGTTTCTTTCCTTTTTCTTTTTTTAAGCATCATGTTCGTCACTACATTTTGAACTTGACTCCGCACAGCACATGCTATTGCATAAAAAATAAGCATTAACGACACTAAATGTACTAGGAAGCAGTGGGGACATGATACTCACCAGTTTTGCAAGTTTTAGCAGAGGTAAATGGGCAGCAGTTGCTAAACATAATAAAACGTCGCCACAGGTTCAAGGCCCAAGTTGTAGCGATATTCAACAATTGCTTGACAGGCCATAATTGAACCTATTGTTTTGCACTGAACTTTGCTTGGATTTTCAGGGCCCATTCAATCTTACATTTTCCATTCCACCACACCAGAGTATGTTGTCTGGGTTTTTTGTTGTCAAATTCTGATAACTTTTGTGTTTATTTAATTAATTGATGGAGTAATTAGTCTCACTCAGATCACTTTCACGTTGCCATTGTATAAAGTGACCCACAACCAGAACTCCCCACTCAACAAAAAGATATTTTTGACTTACATTACACCCCACTTCTTCCCAGCTGATTTGATTTTACCTAACCATGCTTATTTTATTGAGAGATTTCTTTCTTTTTGAATCAAATGAATATCACCAGTTGGTCGAATTACACTGAGCATGGACATTTAGCAAATATAGATTTATTTATAATTAAGTAGTGACTAGTGAATGGATGATGCAGCACTAAAAATGACCACTTTCTTCTTTCAGAGAACTATTTGCTAATTAAGTGTATATTACCAAACCCACACTGCTTTAATTCCTTGCACTCTTTTTCTCTATTCTTGCTTGACTTAAGCACCATCTCAAGAACCTATTCATTATCTGTCTTTTTCCGGTGAAATATAAACCTATATAGACATATTTCAATCATGCATTATATAATATAATGTTTAATTTGTTCCCTTTAGAGGGGCTTATCCCTATCCAAGCATATAGAGACAAAGTCTAAGAAGGCATCATGCTTCATCTGCCGCTGAAAGTTAAACAGAGCAATAAAAAAAAAAAAAGTGTCTGTTTCAGAATACCCCTTTTCTTAGACGGAAATACATATATTTCAGTCCTTTGCTTATTTTGAGGTGATGATAGTGCAAGTATACTTGTTCAATCGGTAAAACATGTGGCCTCGCTATAGTTAATTATTATGATAACCCCCCAACTTCAATTACTTAGGTCCACAACCGAATTTCTTGTTTTAGACAGAAAACAACACAGATCCAACAACTTACAATCTTCTAATAAATATGCTGTCCAATTTACATTGTATGATACAAATAAGATATGACCTTTTTCTGATGTTAATAAAACATAGCTTAATTAATTGATGAAAGGACTAATGCCTAGGTATGCCAAAATTTATGCATCTAATCTTCTTGACTTATGGGATGATTTGGCCCTTTTCCATAGCCTGCCCGCAAGATTGTGGTGTAGTTTCGTTTTGGGTCTAATCTTTTTGTCTAAGCATATATTTTTGTGTAAGTATTTGGGGAAGATGCTATATCTTTTTCATTTATGTTCCAACTATGCTCTATTTCAATTGTCTTTAAATAAAATAAAATAAAATTTATTTTAACTGACATTTTTATATTACAAATAAAAAATAATTTTTTCTTTTTAATTTTACCCATATTTTAATTTTAAAGTATATTTTTATTGAAATAATTATAATTCACATTAATTTTGAATATTTTTTTAAAAAAGTTATATGATTATTTACACCTATAATTATATTTATTAAATGTGATTCTTAATTTTTGTAAAACTATCTTAAAAACCAATTAAAATGAAATGGAAGGCGTATAAAAGTAACTTAGACATTTTCTAATTTTTTTGTTGGACTTTTCCACATTTATGGGCATTCATAATTAATAATTAATGCCTTAAAAAGGGCATACAAAATTCACATTAGAAAAATCTTGATTTATTGAGATATATATCAAATATATTATAAGAACAAGTTGCAGTGGTGAAATGGAAGGAGATGAGACAGTGGGGGGGTTCATGGCTTCAACCTGTTATCCAACAAGATGTAATAATAGAGAGGAACTATCATTTTCCAATTGAAGAATGAACAGAAACAAATTTAGTACAAGTGGCCCACCAACCATGAATAGGTAGCTAGCCAGCATTACCACACCACAATCAAATGTCACTATTTATTCCTTTATATATATATATATATTTTTTTTTTTTCAACAAATTATATTTTGAAGGTAAATAGAAAAGGAGATTTTAAACTTACATATCAAAAGAGCTAATTTTGTGACTGAAACTAAATCAGTTCTAAGTGAATAGTTGAATATATTTTATATGTTTGAAATTAAATTAGTTCAAAATGAATAATTTAACATATTTTATACTTAGAAACCTTAAACCTATAAACTAAAAAGATTATAAATATCGCTCTAACATTTCAACTGAGTCGAGAGTGATATTTATTGTTTTATATCTATAAATATAAGATGCACACTCACAGTTAGAAAATTAATTAATTAATTAATAACAAGAAGTTGCCATGCAAATTATATATATACACACAATAAATTCGTTTTCAATCTCCTTCTTCCATATTTATGGCCGTTAGCTTATTAGATTTAATATCTTTTTTATTTTTTAGTTCGAAAATATCTGCAATGATATTATGACATCTTTGTTACTATTTTTATTGGAACGGTGTAAGTTTTACATGAGAGAAAGTGTTTTGATTCCATTGGAGGAAGGTAGTCAATAGTTTTGTGATTTCCATTTTCTTGGCGGTATGCTCCTGTGTCATCACTCTTCAGTCGAAAAGAATTCTTAGCCTCTATTATTTGTGTCCTTCCAATTTTTTCCACCCCAAAAGATGATATTCTTGATGGATAATGTTTTGTTTTGCTAGTAGCAATTGTTTTTTTTTTTTAAAAAATGTCCTTTTCATTTGATTAGTTTTTTTTATTTGATGAATAAATAAATATTAAAAAAATTATTATTCAACGGATCACAATATCATGATTTGCTATACGTATTACTGTTCATGAGTGCATTTTATATTTTATTAAAAAATTCAAGCTCTGTATGTACATCCTAATTTGCTGTTTAAACATAAAATAAATTTAATACTTATTATTTGATAAAAATAAATTTACTTTTTCTACCAATAATTGTTCAGATTATTTTCACTTAAACAACATTTTAAATTTTATTAATCTAAATTTAAAGAATTTTTAAATATCGATGATTCAGATAAAAAATAAATTATAATTTATTTTAATAAATATTAAGTTTGATGCAAATAATTTAAAATTCGTTTGTTTATTTTGTGTATGATAATGTCACAAAGGCTGAGAATTTGTACTGATTATTATTGGCAATGGTGATGAGGTCAGAGAGATTTCAATGGCAGCATGCCTATTTTAGTAAGATAATAAAAAAGATTGACGCCACTGTAAATCAGAATCCAAACTGTCACTGAGAAGTAGTCAAAATTAGGATTGTAAAAGCAAATCATCTTGTTCACCTAATTTTGACTAACGTTTTTGAAAATTTATTTAACGGCACAATTCTTTATTAACTAAAATTTGAAAAATAAAAAACAGACAAATATATATATATATATATATAGACATTTACTGTTTTACCGAATTGGGTAGAATTTAATAGATTATGAATAACTATAATTAGGCTAAAAAGATTGTCTTTCTTGTTGAAACTCCAAAAAAGGTTTAAAAATGGAAAATCTTTGTTCAGTTTTAAACTACAGCAAGAAGAAGAAGGAGAAGAAGAAGAAGTCAAAAATCAATTGGAGAAGTAAAGAACAGAGCAAAGAAAATGGAAAGAAACAGAGTAACCGCTTTGTAAATATTAAAAAAAAAATGATTTGGGTTAAAAGAAAATAGAGAATCTAGTGTTTGTGATTGGTTCTTGATCCTTGCATATGCTTAACTGTAAAGCAGAGCTTCTTCAGGGTTGCTCAGTCAAACCAAACCCCAAAGAAAACGACACCGTATCCGTGATTCTTCTCTGTCTTTTGCTCTCCTTCTCTGCATAGATATTATTCTATCATATTCTATTCTCTTTCAAATTTAATTATAAATTCTTCATTCTTTTGTTTTCGGTTCCTTCATCATTTTTGACTAAAACCAAATTCTTGCCTTTCACGAGATGGTATAATGCCCTTTTAGTCTCCTAGCTTGAGTTTTGTTTGTTTTTCTTTAGTGGAGCATAAGCCTTTTATGTTTCTCTGCTTTTTTCTATCTTTTTCTGTTCATATAAGGGCTTCACGTGTGCCCTTTTATTGAACTGCTCGAGGCTTTTTCTTTGCTTGTGAGTCCATTCTGCTTTGAATTGAGTTTTCTTTTTTTGGTTCTATTTCAACTTGATTCTTATCCATTTCACTGAATTTTATATATTTTTTTTTTGACGTTTTAATCTCTGTCTTTCCAATTTAAGGTTTCTGCTTTCTGGGTTATGGTTTAAGTTAATGTCTTTGAGCCTTTAGTTGAATTTGATGTCATATGCTCTGTTTGAGCTGACTTTACTCAAATTTTGAGCTGCCTTTCTATTAAAGATTTTGTTAAATTTTGTGTTCTCAAAAAGAGCAAGAATGAAGGGATTTATGGTTGTCTCTCAGTTGTTGGTTTTGGTTTCTTTATCATTGCTGTGTGGATTTGGTATGAGTAAAGAGTGCACAAACACTCCTACACAGCTCTCATCGCATACCTTTAGATATGCACTGCTATCATCAAATAATGAAACACTGAAGCAAGAAATGTTTGCCCACTACCATTTGACACCAACTGATGATTCAGCTTGGTCTAGTCTGTTCCCAAGGAAGATGTTGAAAGAGGAAGATGAGTTTGATTGGGCTATGATGTATAGGAAAATGAAAAGTTCGCTTCAATCATCTGGAAATTTCCTCAAGGAAGTGTCATTGCATAATGTGAGATTGGATTCAAGTTCATTTCATGGGAGAGCACAGCAAACGAATTCAGAATACTTGTTGATGTTGGATACGGATAGGTTGGTTTGGAGCTTTAGGAAGACTGCTGGTCTGCCTACGCCTGGCACGCCATATGGTGGCTGGGAGGCCTCCGACTGTGAGCTTCGAGGCCACTTCGTAGGTTAGTTTAGTTTTATCTGTTGCTGCTGATTGTGTATTTCACTGGTTCTTAGCATGCTTGATTACATTGATTTTTTTTTTCACAATCGAAATAGCTTGTTAATGGACAACTTAATTTCATCTTTTTGAAGGACACTACTTGAGCGCAACAGCACTAACGTGGGCTAGCACTCATAACGATAGTATCAAAGAGAAAATGTCTGCAGTAGTGTCTGCTCTTTCTGCTTGCCAGGAGAAAATAGGCTCTGGGTACCTTTCTGCTTTTCCATCTGAACAATTTGATCGTTTTGAAGCTATAAAACCTGTATGGGCTCCATATTACACCATTCATAAGGTAGATTTCAAATTATAGTTTCTTTTGGTGGACAACATTAATTTTTCTGTTCACAAGTTATGATAAGACTTAACTTTTGTCTTTTTTTTTTTACTGTGAAAGGTGTTGGCAGGTCTTTTAGATCAATATAAATATGCAGATAATGCTCAAGCTTTAAAAATTGTGAATTGGATGGTTGAATATTTTTACAACCGTGTTCAGAATGTTATAACCAAAAACAGTGTGGAAAGACACTTTCTGTCACTCAACGAAGAAACCGGGGGCATGAATGATGTGCTTTACAAGTTATTCAGCATTACAGTAAGTATCCTAGTACTTCCTTTTAATGCATAATATTGTTCCTTAAATAATTTCAGTTCTCTGCAAAACAATCTAATTTCATGATTTTTAATACCTGATGAGTTATACTCTTATGTCACCATATGCAGGGAAATCCAAAGCATTTAGTATTGGCTCATCTTTTTGACAAGCCGTGTTTCCTTGGATTGCTTGCAGTACAGGTAAATAGCATCACACATTGCTCTCCATGAGCTCTTAGCTGGTGTATGTGTACTTCATAACTTTTTATTCTTTCAAAAATTAAATGAAATTTAAACTAAACTACGGTTGATGATTGTTTATAGAAGAAATGCTTTCTTTGGCTTGCAGGCTGATGACATATCAGGTTTCCATGCGAATACACATATCCCTATTGTTATTGGATCACAACTGCGGTATGAAATCACTGGTGATCCACTTTACAAGGTAAAGCAATTTTCAGTGAAATCTGGAAACATTCTATGATAGTAGGTCGATTTTGGAGTTATGACTAAATAAGTCAGTGCATAATGTTACTCCATGTACATGTTATGGTCCAGGAAATAGGAACATTCTTCATGGACATTGTTAACTCCTCCCACACATATGCAACTGGAGGGACATCGGACTATGAGTTCTGGTAATAACAAAGGCATTTCATTAAGTTTGATTTTGACAGATGCATTTGAAAATTTCTGTTCCCGCATAGATGAGCTCTTTCTCATTGTATTTTTTTTTCTCTGCTGCCTTGCCTTAAACTGTGAGTAGGTCAGACCCAAAGCGATTGGCTAGCGCATTAAATGACCAGACTGAAGAATCATGCACAACTTATAATATGCTCAAGGTCTCTCGTCACCTATTTAGATGGACCAAAGAAACAGCTTATGCAGATTATTATGAACGAGCCTTGACAAATGGTGTGCTAGGCATTCAAAGAGGAACAGAACCTGGAGTAATGATCTACCTGCTCCCACAAAATGCTGGAGGTTCCAAGGCCAGAACAATCCATAAATGGGGAACACCGTATGATTCATTCTGGTGCTGCTATGGAACAGGTCTGCACTGATTGTAGCTTCCTTGTTTCCTTTACTGTTTTGATTATCTAAATACCTTATGGACTTTCATCAATACCAAATGGTAATGATTGGTTTTATACTTCTTTGCTAATGGGTTTATTCTTCATCAACAGGTATTGAATCATTTTCTAAGCTTGGAGATTCCATATATTTTGAAGAGGAAGGTCAAGCCCCAGGTCTTTATGTCATCCAGTATATATCAAGCTCTCTCGATTGGAAATTGGGAAAGGTTGTACTTGCTCAGAAAGTTGATCCAGTTGCCTCTTGGGATCCTTATCTTCGGGTGACATTTACCTTTAATCAGGTAGACCTTCAAATAATTCATAGGTTTTAGCAACATACAAGCCAGTAGGCTGTTTGAAGGAAGCACTTGCTGTCATTAAATCTTTATATATCCCCTCTCTGTCTGTTAACCTGAAGCAACACGGTTTCTTATCTTTTGTTAGCTTCTTCTGCTTCTCTTTTTTGTGCAAGAGCTCACGAATTTTATGTTTCTAAAACCCAATTCTGCAGGGAGCAAGCCAATCGTCTACTCTGAATTTACGTGTACCAATTTGGACTGATTCGAGTGATGCCAAAGCAACATTAAATACTCAAAGTTTGTCTGTAACACCTGCAGGTGACAACCATAATTTTTTATTTTGTGCTGCGTATCAAATGTCATTACAGAAAACCAGTGTTTATTTATATTTTGATAATCTTTGTCTGAGCAGGTAATTTCTTGTCCGTCAGTAGAAGTTGGAGTGGTAGTGACAAGTTATCTCTTCAGCTGCCCCTCAGTTTAAGAACAGAGGCTATTAAAGGTACCTTCATCGCAGAAATTGCCTTGCCTTAGGATATATATGTGCAATTGTGAAGATTATATGATTGACAGAGTTACTTGAACTTTGGAACTTATTCAGATGACCGACCTGAGTTTGCTTCGATTAAGGCAATACTTTATGGGCCTTATCTACTTGCGGGTCATAGCAGTGGTGATTGGGATATCAATTCTGTTTCAGATTGGATAACTCCGATTCCTGAAAATTATAATAACCATCTAGTATCTTTTTCCCAAGGTTCTGGGGACTCAGTTTTTGCCTTGACAAACTCGAACCAATCTCTGACAATGGAAGTGTTCCCTAAACCTGGTACTGATGAGTCTGTCCATGCCACTTTTAGAATCATCTTGAAGGAATCTTCTTTGTCAGAATTATCAAACATTGTGGAAGCTATTGGAAAAGATGTCATGCTAGAACCATTTGATCTACCAGGTATGGTTTTGGTGCAGCAAGGACAAGACCTAGCAGTTGCAAGTACAGACGTCGGGGATGTATCGTCTATTTTCCACTTGGTTGCAGGACTGGATGGAAAGGATGGAACTATATCCTTGGAGTCAGTAAGCAATGAGAACTGCTTCGTGTTTAGTGGTGTGGATTACAGGTCAGGAACAAACCTGAAGCTCAACTGCAAGAAGTCATCAAACGATGAATTTGATCAGGGAGCAAGCTTTGTAATACAAAAGGGCATAAGTCACTATCATCCTATCAGCTTTGCTGCAAAAGGTGCAAGAAGGAATTTTCTTCTTTCACCATTGTTCAGCTTCAGAGATGAATCTTATACCGTTTATTTTAATATTCAAGAATGATAAGATTTCCAGGAAAACTGAAGTAAAGCCTGGACAGAGTCCCATAGTGCAATAAATTATGCTTCTATCCTTGTCTCAAAAGGATGGCAGCAGTAGATACTTGCATGAATAAATCAAGAGTCTGTTCATAGTCATATACCTAGAAGGAAACTAGGGAAAACAAGATCAAGATTCAAGGTTATATGTATAGTCTTGTCTTCAGGATAGCTACCTGTAGTTACTATTATTTTTGGTTTTCATGTTTACCATTCTTATTTAGCTATACCTGTATCTTTCAGCATTTGAAATATGAAATATTGATTCTCTCTTTTCTTCTATTTGAGCATTTCATAAAAATCTGGCACACTGAATGATGATGAATATCTGCTACTAAATGGGGACTCTGACAAGTGACACTGCCATTCATTCGTTTCCTTCCCCAGCACCCTCACGGCACTGAGTTTCGATTTTCAATGCAATTAAATGAATCAACCTACTTCCGTCCTTCTAAATTAATTCTGCTGACTTGAATGAATAAAAAGTTGGAAGGTAGAGATCAAGAGTTAATAGTATTGTTAAATAGAGTTAATAGTATTGTTAGATATTTTCACATGCTCTCTTCTTAATTTAAAATAAGAGCAAAGTATTGATTCGATTTCCCTTTCCAGCTGGAAATTAAAGGTACTAGGTTCTGGGCTGGAGAGTAGGAGATGACCATTTCTTGCATTGCATCATATCATCGCTACAGATGATACTAACATTCTCACGTTTCATGTTCAGGCTTGCAAGAGAATGGTGGGTGGAAATGGAAACCATCGCTTGGCTCTGTACAAAGCTGCAGCACATGGCGATTGGCGTACTGCAAAGAAAATTTTTAATGAAGAACAAAGTGCACTAACTGCTAAGATTTCAGGGTTCGATGAAACTGCTCTCTATCTCGCAATTACTGCTGGTCACTCCATTGAATTTGTGCAGAATACCATGAACTTAATGTCAGATGATGAAATTGGAATAGTGAACAGAGATAATAACAATTTTCTTCACGCGGCTGCTATGGTTGGAAATATACAAGCTGCAAAGATATTAGTGGGAAGGAATCCAGCATTAACACAAGGGAGGAACTGTCTTAATGCTACACCACTTCATTACGCTGCCACATATGCTCATGAGGAAACTGTGCGCTTCCTTCTATCAGTGACTCGTGATGAGGATCCAAGTCCTTTCGTTGGTGAAGATGGTGTCAAACTTCTCAATTCACTAATAGCTGCTGATTTTTATGGTATGCATATATATATATATATAGACCAGTTTTTGTGATGTTGTAAAATTGTGGCTATATTTACCTCAAAATTGAAATTGACATGTATCATTGTCAACTCGTTCTTCTTGTGCAGGCGTTGCACTTCATGTACTGAAAAGCTATCCCGCATTAGCACGTGAAAGACACCCACATGGAATTACTGTTTTACACATGTTGGCTCAAAAGCCTCAGGCATTTCCAAGTGGAATTCGACTTGGATTTTTCCACAACTTATTGTATCATTGTTGGTCTAAGAATCTTGATCTAGTCTTTTGTTTGCATGCCAAGTTCAGCTCGATTGCTAATTTCTTTATATATTCACAGATTTTGCAGCTGCTTCTGGAGACACAGAGAATGTCCCCCAAGGTGGAGATGTGGAAAATCAAGGTGGGGGTTTAAAAGCATGCTACCAAAAAGAATCCAAGCAATTTCCATTTCTACAACACATAGAGAAAATGGTGTTAATGCATAAGCAAGCTCTGGATCTACTTAAATTCTTGACTTCTGAAGCTTTAAAAGCTAATGAATCAGAACTTAATTATCTATTTGGACCTTCAACACGAAGTGCAGCGGTATTGGGTATTCAAGAGTTTGTTGCTGAAGCCATCAAGTCCTACCCATATGCAGTTTGGCTTCGCGATGAGGATGGCCATACTATTTTTCTTCTTGCTATAAAACACCGACAAGAAAAAATTTTCAATCTCTTATATCAAATAGGTAATCATAAGCACATCATCGCATCATTAGGCGATAACGTTGGAAACAACATGTTGCATTTAGCAGGGAAGTCGAAACCATCAAACAAGATTTCTGGAGCTGCTCTGCAAATGCAAAGGGAGTTGCAATGGTTCAAGGTAACAAAATACTAATTCTAATCTGAGTATTTATATGTTCTGAATTTAGCATCATTTGTTTTGTTTTGTAAATATTTGCATATATAGGAGGTGGAAAAGGCTGTGCAACCATCATATAAGGAATTGAAAGACGAAGATGGGAAAACTCCAAGAGAGGTGTTCACTGAAGAGCACAAGAGTTTAGTTGAGAAAGGCGAGAAATGGATGAAGGAGACTGCAACAGCGTGTGCAACAGTTGCTGCACTTATAGTCACAGTTGTATTTGCAGCGGCTTTGACAGTCCCAGGAGGCAACAATGGTGATCAAGGGTCCCCAATTTATTTGAATAATACATCATTCATGGTGTTTGCAGTATCAGATGCTTTAGGACTTTTTGCCTCATCTACCTCGCTGTTAATGTTTTTGGGCATACTCACATCACGCTATTCAGAAGAAGATTTTCTCGAGGCACTACCAAAGAGGTTGACCATTGGTCTCATCGCATTGTTCTTTTCAATAGCCGCAATGCTTTCAGCCTTCTGCGCTGCCTTTCACTTGGTTTTGTTTCATAGGGTGGAGTGGATAGCAGTTCCTATTGGTCTAGTTGCTTGTGTACCTGTTGCCTTATTTGCGAAGTTGCAGTTTCCCCTGCTGCTTGAGATGATATCCTCAACATTCGGCCCTAGCATTTTTTGCAAACAAAGTGACGAAATAATCTTTTAGCTATATGTATATCTGGTGTCTTTACTAACTTCAGATATTTTAATTATGTTTGGTGTGGGACGAAAATTGTGGTTTGTTGTGAATTATATATATATATATATATATATATATATATATATATATATATATGAAGTCAGGGTACAAATAAAATTATGAAACAGTCTTCATTTATTATTATATAAAATTTAGATAATTTAATCATTTACTAATAAAAATTAAATTAAATTAAATTAATTACAATATAATTTTAATTTGATTGAAAGTTTATTTTCTATTTTAATTAAGTTAACTTCTATTTTATCTCTAATAAAATTAAATTAACTAAATATAATTATAATTTAATTGAAAATATATTTTTTATTTTAATTAGATTAATTTCTATTTTATCTCCAACAATTCTAATATAATTGAAAATATATTTTCTATTATAATTAGGTTAACTTCTATTTTATATCTAATAAAAATTAATTTAATTAAAATATAATTGTAATATAATTGAAAGTATGTGTTCTATTTTATCTGTAACAAAATTAAATTAATTAAAATGTAATTTTAATTTAATTGAAAGTATATTTTATGGTCTAATTAGGTTAACTTCTATTTTATCTTTAATGAAAATGAAATTAATTAACATATAATTTTAATTTAATTGAAAGTATGGTTCTTATTTTAATTATGTTAATTTTATTTTATCTCTAATAAAATTAAATTGATTAAAGTTTTAGTAATAATTTTGTTAAAAATATATTTTTTCTATTTTAATTAGGTCTGCTTATATTTTATCTAATATAAATCAAATTAGATAACATAATTTTGTAAGTCTTGTTATATCAAATTTAATAAGTAAATAATTAAAATCAAAACAATAAATTTTCTGAAAATAGAAAAATTATTGTAAGTACCCAATTTCGGGATGCAATTGTGCATGCGTATGACGAAAGCTCTTATGATGAAAATCTAATAAAGAATTGATCTCTGGTGTTAAGTTTCACGATTTAAAGGACTAAATTGCTATGTTTTATGGATAATTGTAAAATTGGTTTTTAGGGATGTGATTGCAAAAATTAGAAACTCCCAAAGACCTTTTTTGTAATTTAAATAAAAAATAATAAAAAATATGATGGGCCGGCGTTTAATGCCAATCGGCATTGTGTAATGCCGACCAACATTATATAATGCAAGTCAGCATTAAGTAATGCCAATCGACATTACGGGAGCCCTGTGTGATTGCAGGGGTTAGAGGTTGTTAGGCCAGCCTTTAAAAGCCGGGAGGCAGAGTCTGTGAGAGAGTGGAGAGGAGGAGGCTACGGAAAAAATCATAGAGAGGTAGAGTTTGTGAAGAAAAATCAGAGAGGAGAGGAAAGAGAGAAAAAAAAAACTTTTGAGTCTAAAAAATAAAACCCTAGTTATTTTCTTTATTGTGCAGAAAGCCATACACTTTAGCTCTTCATTTTTTATTTTCAAAACCTTTGAGAAATCAACAAAAATACGTTTTTTGCTTTTAAAGTCCAAAAAATCAAGAAAAAAAAAACAGTAAAGTCAATCTCAAAACGATGACAATCCCAATTTGAGGGGCGTTCAAACAACATTTACATAACATCCCCTACTCTTTTTCTTTATTTTGATTTGATTTCTTTATTTTATTTATTGATTGAGTCGTTATTGATTAAATTTTTTATTGTGTTTTTTTTTTGTTTGTTTTTTATTGGTGTTCTATGGTACTCTAGATGTGAGGTGGCGATTCCTCATCTCCACGCTATGTCTTTATGATATAGTAGTGTCTTTCCTAGGGTCCTGAGCCTAAACAGTATTGCGGTTGCTAAAATCTTGGGTGCGCTCTAAACCCTGCCTTCTACAGTGGTAACTCAACTGAGGATAAGAGATACTGATTCTACTTGTGTTCTTTAGAATTATTTTGTTAATTATTATTTTATTCTTGCATTCATTCTACATGTCCCTATTAACCAATGACATTGGTTTATGATTCCATGATTCCACTAGCTTCATGGAGTTGTAAATTGGTTAACCATTACTCTTAGCCTTAACTCAGTTTAAGAGAGATTACCGGGCTCATATGACCAGAGTCTGTAACCCAAGTCCTAAAAGGGGTAGTCTTCTCTTAAGTTTGTAAAGGATGTTGGGCTCCTCTGACCTTGGCTTGTAACTCAAGTCTTAAAGGAGGGCATCGTGCTAAGGGAACCTTGACTTTTCACCAGACCGTAACCATATATAACGGCTTAGTTACTTCCCCTAGGATTTACCCAAATTGCTTGTGTATGTTTTTCTATCTATAAAAGCCCAAACCCATACTTTAAAGAGTCCGTCTAGGCTAATAAAGATTGGGTTAGACCTTTATACCTAGAAATACTGTTTCCATGCTTTTATTACTTTAAGAAAGATTTGGCATGCTTGTCGGTTCTTAATATCCCCTATTAATATTAAGGCCAAGATAAAAAATCCTAGGAAAAGAGACTTACCATTAAACATGTGTTTGGGACGAATAAGGTTAGAAGGATGAATGTAGTACACTTGATTGATATTTAGTATTTGTTACTTGTTGCATAACACATGCATCATGCATACATGCATTTCATCCATCACACTAACACTTTATTTTGCAGCCATCATAGATTCATTTGGGTCTTCTTATATTTAGGAATGGAAAGGTGACAGACTAAGAAGAATAAATTTAAGTTCTAAAGCCATAGCAAAAGAGATCCTTCACAGATTAGAGAAGAGTCCTATTAATCCACTTTACTTGCAAGCTGAACCAACTCCAATTGAGCATATAGAAATGGAACAATAATAAGGAGGGAACTAGACCTTATAAGACATTAAGGGAGCTTTGATGGATGACATGAGGGCTATGATGCAAGATGAACTGAGATAGGCTTTATCTAGATTGATGCAACTTGCTGTTACTGTCATACCACCACCTATAATTGAGCAACCACCTACTCCTGCAGCTATCCTACTTACCACAGATGCTCCACCTATTGCTAATAATGCTGGGGGCAACTTATTGCTAGAAACCCACCCACTGTTGATGTGTAGCTTGATGATATTGAGAACTACATGGTAGAGAAAGCAAAGAGAGAATCACTTGAACTGGTACAAGACAATAAGTCTAAGCAGATGCAAGCATTATCTAAGAAAATGTCTAAGATGGAGGAGTTGATTAGAAGACAAGATATAGGATATTCATTTGACATTAATGATATGCTGCTAACCGAGGGTAATAAGCTATCTGAGAAGTTCAAAATGCCTCAGCTACAGAAATTTGATGGGACTGGAGAACCTAGGATTCATCTCAGTTAGTACACAATAACTATAAGCACTACTAAGTCCCCATTAGCAGTGATCACTAGGTTATTTATACTGTCTTTAGAGGGAATGACTGTAAACTAGTATCATAGGTTGGAAAAGTCTGTCAGGGCTTACTGGAAAGAATTATGTACTACCTTTTTGAAATAATATGATTATAACACTAAATTGGAAGTGTCCATCAGAGATTTAGAACTGCAAAGTAGAAATCGAATGAATCCTTCTTTGATTTTCTTACTAGGTTCATGAATAAAGTAGGATTGATGAAGAATAAGCTGGCTCAAAAAGATTAGGTTAGGATGATAGTCTGCAGTGTATCACCTAATATAGTCGAGAGATTGCAGATGATAAATCCTGAAACATTCATAGACCTCTATGATGATAGTCTACAAGTTGAAGAGATTGAGAATGAAAAGAAGAAAAGCTCTAGAGGCATCAGAACCTAAAATTACTCAATTGGGGGCACACAACAAGGAAACACTAGCCGAGTTATTGTGGAGGTACGCGCAGTTCAACTGGCTAGGAGATTCTCCAACTTTAATCAACCACTCTCAAAAGTTCTAGACTGATTAATCCAGAAAGGCCTACTCCGACCCTTAACCTTTTCTAAACCACCTAACCCAAATATCCCAGGCTATAACCCTAACAACTATTGTAAGTTTCACTAAGTAGTTGGTTATTCCTCAGATACCTGTATCCACCTCAACACGAAATCCAAAACCTGATAGACTCCAAAAAAATCACAGACCTTGAAAAATCCAATTATAATCCAAACATTATAAACAATCCTTTCCTAGACTACCAAAATATCCCATTACCAGCCACCATGATGATTAACTTGGGAGTTAGAGAGGAGGAAGTTCTAGACTCCATTGAAAAATTAAACTCTACAGATAATAAGGAATCTCTTGATGCCTCTAGTGGAGTTGAGAATTTTCTGGGACAACTCTCAGGAAATTTTGATTGCAAAGTGTTATACTCCAAACCACCATCTGGTGATATCCTTGTTGAATCAATAATGCCTTCAGGATGGGGTGATGAGTTTAATAATGAGCCAGCAGAAGAAGAAAAAGAATCCAAAACTCTAGAACAGCCACAAAGAGGAGTTGAGGATTTATTGGGGCAACCCTCAGGTAAATTTGATTATAGAGTATTCTATTCAAAACCAGCTTCTAGTGAAATACCCCTTGAGGAGATTATGCCTACAGGATGGGGTGATGAGTTTGAAGAGGAGAGTAAAGGGTCTTTAACTTGTAAGTAAGGGATCGAGGAGCTACTGAGTGAGCATTTGAAAAAATTTAGCATGGAGGGAAAAGAAACGTGCACAGTGGAAGCATGGAAAAATGAAAAAAAGGATCGAATTATTAGGGTTGTAGACATCTGGTATGACTCTGACAAGGAAAGTCCCACTGGTCTTAACGTATGGAGCAATAACCCTAATGTGAATCATGTCACTAAGAGTGGGAGGAATTACAAGGCAGCAGAAAAGAAAATCAAGAGAGTCATAAAAAGAGAAGAAGTAGAGGATGTAGAAATAAAAGGAGGAGAAAAAGAAGACTTGATTTGGAATAACTAAGAAGGCTAAGGCAAATGTCAGCATTTTGGAGCTACTGATACATTTAGGTAGTCATAGAAATGCTCTTGTCAAAGCTTTGTTAAACATGAACATTGAAACAGTAGCTACACCTGAGGCTATGGTAGCAAAGATTATGGAAAAGACAGACGGGCTGGTTCTTAGATGATGATTTTCCTTTGGAAAGAAGAAATCATAATAAATAATTATTTATCCTAGCTGAAGTGAAGGGGAAGTGAACCAACTTTATAATGGTTGATGATGGTTCTACTATTATTGTGTGTCCGCTGAAGATCCTGCCTAATTTGGGTTTAAAAGCTGATGACTTAACAGGTTCAAACTTGATAATCAGAGCCTATGATAACAGCACTAGGAATGTGGAGGGGACATTAATAGGACCTGTGGAATCCACCATTGAGTTTACTGTGTTAGATATCCCTGTCACCTATGCCTTATTTCTAGGAAGGCCATGATTCCATGCTCTCGGAGGAGTACCCTCAACTATGCACCAAAAAATAAAATTCCCTCATGAAGGAGATGTAGTGATCGTAGAAGCAGGAACCGATGCAGCTGTGGCCACCATACTGAAGAAACAGAAGCAAATGTGCATTCCTTCTAGTTTCCAAGTTATTGGGATATTTGACAGAACTGAAATGGACCCAAAGGTTGCGAAGATGATGAAGAGCATGAATTATCGACCTGGACAATGACTGGGAAAGAATGAGTAGGGAAGCCCTAGGCTATTAGAGTTTAAGAGTCAGAGTGATACTAAGGGGTTAGGGTGAACTAAGAAAGAACTTGGTAACAAAAGAGGAAGGAAGAAGGGAGAGGCCAAGATAAATAAGCCTTTAGGGAGAATCAGACTGATGAGTGAGAATTTTATCAAGCCAGAGGAAGGCAAGTACTATCTGGGTGCTAGGGAATTTGTCAATGTTGTTGGAAAAGACATTCCTGGGTTTAAAATCTTTAAGGGGCAGATTTTGGAGAACTTGGTAGAGGATAACAAAGAGGAAGTGATGAAGTAAGTAGTTGAGAAGATGGGTGATACTACTATCGAAGAATTACTATGTCTACCACCTGAAGAAGAGCCACCCCAGGATTTAGTTATTGTCATTAGTAATAGTTTTAGTGATGTTTTTTATAAAGAAACTGATGTAATGATGTATGGCCTTTATGATGACGGAGACTTTTTTTTCCATGGTCAATGATATGAATTCTGGTTTGGCTTCCTTGTGTGATGTCCATCCTGATGGTTCTGTGCATTTTAATACTGATTGTATGTGCATGTTAGACATTAATTCCATTCAATTAGATTCATTAAACATGGGCACAAATGATAATCCTAAGAACAAATCTATATCATATGATGTAACTCCTAAAAAGAAGATTATTTTGAGAGAATATTAATAAGAAAGGTAGTATTTGCTTGGAATTATAAATATATGCCATGTTTGGACAAGGAAATTATAGAGCATCACATCCCAACTTATCTAGAAATTAAGCTTGTTAAAACAAAAACTAAGCAGGCTAAGACCAAAGTGGATTGAAAAGATAAAAGAGGAAGTTACTAAACAAATCTAGGCTAATTTTTTAGAAGTGCTAGATTATCCTTAATGGTTGTAAAACATAGTACTAGTACCTAAAAAAGACGGTAAAGTACACATGTGTGTGGATTTCAGGGATTTAAACAAAGCATGCCCAAAAGATGATTTTCCTTTACCTTACATTGACATAATAGTTGATAGTGCGGCGTCGAGCGCAACGTATTCTTTTATGGATGGGTTTTCAGGATATAATTAGATAATGATGGCAGTCATGGACAAGATCAAAATAGCTTTTATTACAGAATGGGGGATGTATTGTTATAAAGTTATGCCTTTTGGATTGAAGAATGCAGGTGCAACATATTAAAGGGTAGCTACTGCTCTTTTCCATGACATGATGCATAAAGAAGTAGAAGTATATGTAGATGATATGATGGTTAAGTCAGAGACAAGAGAGGGACACTTTAAAGCTTTAGATAAGTTTTTGGCTCGAATTGAGAGGTACAATCTGAGGCTCAACCCAAAGAAATGTATTTTTGGGGTTACTTTAGGAAAACTGCTAGAGCATATAGTTAGCAATAAAGGAATTGAAGTAGATCCAGATAAAGTGAAAGCTATTCAGGAAATTTTAGTGCCAAAGATAGAGAAAGAAGTAAGAGGATTTATTGGTAGGTTATAATATATTAGCAGGTTCATTGCAAAGCTTACTAATATTTATGACCCAATCTTTAAGCTCTTAAGAAAAGATCAACCTGTAGAGTGGAATGATGATTGTTAGAAGGCCTTTAATAAGATAAAAAAATATCTCACCAATCTACATGTATTGAGACCACCGAGGCAAGGTAAACCATTGATCTTGTATTTGGTTCTAGAGGAAAAGGCAACAGGGGCAATGTTAGCTCAAGAAGGACTGGATAGGATAGAGCACGCAATGTATTACCTTAGTAAAAAGTTCTTGCCATATGAAGAAAAGTATGATTTAGTGGAAAAAACGTGTTTGATAATGATCTAGGCAATAAGAAAATTAAGGCATTACTTTCAGTCTTATAGGGTTCAGGCTATTTCAAAGTTAGATCCCTTAAGATACTTACTGTAAACACTTGCTTTGACTGGAAGGATGTCTCGATGGCTTATACTCCTAATTGAATTTGACATAGAGTACATTAGCATGAAGGTTATCAAAGGAAGGGCAGTAGCAAAATTCCTAGCATAGAATGCAGAAGAGGGTGATGAACTATGGAACCTAGAATTTCCAAATAAGAATCTAGTAATTATAGAGCATTTGGAATGGAAGCTTTATTTTGATGGGAATGTAATTAACAAAGGAGCTGGATTAGGAATGATTTTTGTTATGTCAGAAGGAGAAACCATACCAATGGCTAAGAAATTAGATTTCAAGGTAATAAATAATATGGCTAAGTATGAGGCATGCATTCACGGAGTGGAAGCAGCAATGGCAAATGGAGTAAAGAAGTTGTTAGTATATGGGGATTTAATGTTAGTTATTAGTCAGGCTAATGAAGAATGGGAAGTAAAGGAGAAAAAGCTGAAACCCTACATCCGCTATTTGAGGACTTTAATAAAGAACTTCACCAAATGTCATTTTATCTGTCTATTAAAAGATGAAAATCAATTGGCAGATGCTTTAGTAACGCTCTTTTCAATGTGGGACAGTGTAACTGGATTGACTATGAAGCCATTAATGATTATGAAATCAAGAGCTTCATGTTATGAGGGTGAGCAGATTATGGGAATTCAAGTAAGGCCCAAAGAGAAGCCATGGTTTTATGATGTTCAAAGGTTTATTGAGGAAGAAAAATATCTAGATGAAGTCACTTCAAAAGAGAGATATGCCCTGCGTGTTCTTGCACATAATTTTACAAGTCATGATGGGCTGTTGTATAAGAGAATGTCAAATGGGATACAACTCAGTGTCTCAAGAAAGATGAAGCAAAAGAGGTGATGAAGGAGATTCACACAGGAGCTTGTGGTTCTCATATGAATGGAATAATCCTTAGAAAGAAGATAATCAAACAAGGGTTACTACTGGATGAGCATGGAAAGAGGATTGCATTAAGACAGTAAGGCAATGCCATAAGTGTCAAATTTATGGGAATCTTAACGACCTTCCTCTAATGGTCCTGAATAGCTTATCATCTCCTTGGCCTTTTATAGTGTTAGGGATTGATATCATAGGAGAAATAAGGCTAATAACATCGAATGGACATAAGTATATAGTTATGGCAATTGATTACTTCTCTAGGTGGGTAGAGGCTGAATCTTTTAATACTCTAAAGGCAAAGCAGATGGCCCAGTTTATTGAGAAGAATTTTATTTGCAGATATGGGGTTCTACATCACGTTGTGACTGACAATGGGGTTCAGTTTCAAGCAGAGGACGATCGAGTTATTATAGAAATATGGGGATCGAGCATCATAAGTCTTTACCGTATCGGCCTTAGGCTAATGGAGTAATGGTAGCAGTGAATAAGAATATAAGAGAATCCTCTCTAAGATAGTCAAAAACTTATAAAGACTGGTCTGAGTACCTTCCCTTTGCCTTGTGGGGATACAAAACTACAACCACAACTGCCACAGGCCAAACTTCGTTCTCCTTGGTGTATAGCTGTGAAGCAGTTTTGCCTATAGAAACTGAGATCAAGTCACTAAGAGTGGTTATGAAGGCCAAAACACGTGAGAGTGAATGGGCACAAAAAAGATATGATCATCTGGTGTCTCTAAATGAGAAAGGGATGAATGCTTTATTTCATACTCAAATATATCAGAGGAGGATAGCAATGTCGTTCAACAAGAAAGTAAGGCCAATGAAAATAAGAGCTGAGGACATGGTGTTAAAAGAGTCTAGAGCAATAGTGTTTGATCTAAGAGGAAAATTTAGACCGAATTGGGAAGGACCGTACTTAGTCATGTCAGTTCTGCCAAGATATCTGATATTGAAAGGAATGAGTTCATAGAGCCTGTTAATCTAGATTACCTTAAGAAATACTACCTATAAAAATAAATAGAAGTAATATAAAGAAAATAAAGTTTGTTGACTAGAAAAGCTAAAAAGGCTAGTTAGGCAAAAATTAGGACATTCCCGCTGTTCAGAAAACCCGTAAAGGGCTGGCAGGCAAAAAATAGGGAATAAATAAAAGAAAATGTCCCTTTGATTAGAAAACCTGTAAAGGGCTAGTCAAGCAAAAGTTAGGGAAATAAAATGTGAACGAAAAATATTCAGTTAGAAAATCTGAAAGGACTAGCAGATAACAAGAGTTATGTCATAGGATGTAGCAAATGTACTCAATCTGGGCCCTAATTAATGAATCTTATTGAAATTGAATTTTGTTATAACATTGCATGTTCTATCTTATTTATAATGCATAAGCACTAAAAAGGAAAATAGAACATAAAAGCTTAAAATAAGCTCTATGAGACCATTTTGCTTTAGTATATAAAAGAACCCCGCTAAGTTAAAAATCCAAAAGGGCAGCTTAGGCAAAGTTAAGCAAAAAAAAAAATTCAATTAGGATTATCTATTCATCTAAGTCTAATTTTAAGAAAGGGAAATTTGAAATAGATTAGTACAAGGAAGCCAGTATGATATAACTACAAATCAGAAATGAAGATAGCCTAGAATCAGTCATCCTGGGCTTCACTATCAGGCCATAGGCTCCATCCTCTACTAGGGGTCATTATGATGATAAGTATCTAGAGGTCTGACAGATAAAGTACTAATGCTATAGGGGTCCATGCCCAACTCTGTAAGCTGCTAATGAAAGCATCTCGTTCTCCTGCTATAAATCCCTAGAATAACTCTGCATATATAGGAAATATCATATCATATGCATTTCATGCATACCTTGCATACATTTGCATAATAAGTGTATATGCTTACCTGCCAACTATCTATGACCTGTATGGTAAATAGCCTCTGAGACGAGGTGAGTCCATACAAATACTCTGCTTATGTCTGAGGGACCTATTTTGTAAAGTTGTACTAGCATCAATACCAAGTGTAACAGGTAATATAAGAGATAAGTCAAACAAACTCACATGAGAAGTATCTGCTGAAGAAAAGCCGGGGAGCCGAACATCACCAAAATGCATCTACTGCTCTACCGAAGTTTGAATAGTGGGGGCCCAGTAGAGCATAGATTTGTTAGGAAGGGGCATATTGCCAAAAATAGCACCAGTAAATGTTCCCTCATAATGGTCCTAACATGATGAATATGCTGTGCATGACCAGATCTAGGCCCAGATACCTTAAGCACAATCTCAGGCTCATTAGTAATCTCAACCTTCTGAGTAGTTTTGGCCACCTCCTCCATCACCTCATTGGTAGGGGAGCCAATCTCCTCAAAACTATGAGAAAAGAAAATAAGTGATTTGAGCATTCTAGAAGAGAAATGATTAAAAGTTACCTCAGCCTGGTTAGCAGGAACTTACTTAAGAGGTTCTCATGGATCAATTGGTGGTAATGGCGAGATCGCTCAAGAAAAATCATGGCTTCATATCCTTGTAACACCTCTCTCAACTCTGAACCCATCAGATGAGAACTATATAACATCAAGAGAGGAATATTAGAGGGAATATGGCATTAAGAAGGTCCAAAATGCCATCAATACACCCGCTCTCCTAAATACCACATTCGACAACATAACCAAGGAGCATAATCCTCATGCCCTCAAGTCATACTATAGCAACTATGAAATTGTACCTCTGGACATAATCCACTCCCTCCAGCCACTTAGATTTAATATGCAAAATCATGTTATTAAGTGTAACTTGCATTAAATTATGAAATACTAATGATTCTGTTTTCCTACTAGGTTCCGCTTAACAATGTTCAACTGATCACGATAAGTCTGCAGAGTGTTCCTGATGCTTGCTAGATGGGAAGAGCCCCATCTCTACATTAGAGGGAGCCTCCTATCAGAACTAATAGCATCAAAGCCACAAATTAGCCCAATCTCTAAACTCTAGATCTGGAAAATGGAAATAAGTAAAAAAAAGAATGACGTACATGCAAACCATGCCAAAAGCTGCACATGGTTATAATACCTCTACAGACAGTGTCCAGTCTATAATACAGATAAGCTAACACAACAGATCCCCAGTCAAGGGTGACAACTAGGTCTAAGTTTTGAAGAGGTCAAGAAGGGCAATGTTGACCTCATAATCAGTCTCACAGAAGAGGGTCGTACCAAGCAATATCAGAAAGAAACACCTCACCTTATGGGAAATTTGACAAGGAGTGGCAGTAGGAAGATGTCTGAATCCTTTGACTAATAATGAAAGAATAACATTCTTTCGATTCTTCCATGTCGGAATGAACCAGATCAAATCTTGCATATAATGACTCCGCGGATGCTCAGGGAGACTACAATAGTTGATATTAAAGGAAATGGGAGTCCCTTCAAAGGCAATCTCGGTGATTGTAGAAAAACTCATAGGCGAAATAGTTAACTCACCTACACGAGTATGGAACGTGTGGGTGGTGTCCATCCACCGCTTAATCAGTGCAAATAAAGAATGGCAATCAAACCTCCCTCAAGCTATTTGAAGCCCAATAATAAATAATCTAAACCTGGAGGCCCATACCAGTTGTGCTACATTCTCTGGCAGCCTATGAAATAATTCATGAGCTATGTAAAAATAGCCCATGAATTTCATCGGTCGTTGAGAGAATTTCAAGGATAGAAATAATAATAATAATAAATTAATTAATTGATTAAAAAAATTATGGATCGACAAAGTAGAATGTCGATAAGTATTGTATAATGCCAATCAGCATTGCACAAATGTCGACTGATTTCTAGATTTCTGACTTAGATATTTAGACCTTTCGGTCGAGTATTCAACTAAAATCCTATGTTCCTAGGTTAAATTCAAAATTTTTATGCATTTATTGATTATTTTAATCTAATTTCAACAATATACACTCTATTTTACATTCTGAAATTAATTATGATTACTAACTGTATGAATAAATTATTGTAGAAATAAATAGAAATTAGGAAGTGTTACCATATTGCCCACATTCTGTGCACATATGAAGGTGAATGCGAGTCAAAGGAAGTATAATAGAACCCTCTCGAAGAACAAGGTTGTTCTGGAAAATAGAGAGGCATAATGGCTGGGTTAGTTGGAATCTTTACTCCTCTATGTGGCTTGTGTTATTGGTCAGCTATAGGATTTGACGGATCGTGAATCGAACTTTAGATGAGCAAGAAATCAAAAAAAGAAAATCAAAGCAAAAAAGAAGAAATGGAGAGGAAATGAAAGAATAACATTGAAAAATAAGAAGGGAAACTTCTTATAAATGAAAAATATCCATTTTGGTCCCTTAACTATGCTTGCATTAGAAATCAAAATTTTCTTTGCAATTTCATCCATAATTGCATATTGATAAGGATTTAATTCCTAATTAATTCATTTAACTCATGTCATCAATTAATTAATTATTATTAATTGTGTTTGTATTTAAATTTTGAATTTTTTTGTCAAGTACGGAATACAAAATATAATTACAGAATTCAATTTTACATTTTTACATGCATCATTTTAAATCAAAAGATTTCAAAATTTGTTTCATGCTACACTGTAGCTGAAACACAAATTTCAAAATTATCACGTTATGCGCTGCATAGTAGTTATAACATGAATTTTAAATTCAACATGTTGTGTGCTTCAATAACAGTTATAACTTGAAATTTTTCAAACCTTTTATCACTGGATACTACATAGTAGTTATGCTATTCTACAAGAGTGATAGCACTTTTTTTCTAGAAATATCTCACAGGGAATGTTGAAAAATTTTAAAATCATCAAATTTCTAGATGTTCCACGGGAACTATAACACTTTTTTTAAATCAAAGCTCGCTAGACGTCTTACAGGGAATATAGCAAGAATCATTGCATTCATTTCGTTAAAATGTCCCAAAAGAAATATAGTGCGGTTTGCTAGACACTACACAATAGTTATGGTATTATTGCTAGACATTCCACAGGAATTATAACATGTTTTCAAATCACGAGTCGCTAGACATCCCATGAGGAATATAACAAAATCCACTGTCACTAGACGTCCCAAAATGAATATAGTGCAGTTTGCCAGACACTACACAGTAGTTATGGTATTATTACTGGACGTTCCATAGGAACTATAACATGTTTTTAAATCACGAGTTGCTACTCTTCCTATAGGGAATATAGCGAAATGCATAAGTTTCACTAGACGTTCTATAGGAAATATAGTGAAACATATTCAACATAGTATCTTGCTTAAAATTGCTTGGCAATTTAAGCATCAACATGTCAATTAGGATACAATGAAGTATCCTAATTCTTTCTTTCGAAATTGTGTGCTACTATTGTTTTGCCACAATTTGTCAAGCAAACAGCGACAAAGGGGGGCAACTGTAAGCACCCAATTTTAGGATGCAATTGTGCATACATGCGACGAAAGCTCCTATGAAAAAAATCTAATCGAGAATTGATATTTGGTGTTGAGTTTCATGATTTATAGGACTAAATTGCTACGTTTTGTGGATTTAATTGCAAAATTGATTTTTAGGGATTTGTTTGCAAAAATTAGAAACTTTCGAGGACTTTTTTTATAATTTAAATACAAAAATAACAAAAAATGTGATTGGCTGGCATTTAATGCTAATTGGTGTTGTGTAATGCCGATCGACATTACATAATGCTGACCGACATTATGTAACGCCAGTCGGCATTACATAATGCTAGTCGATATTAAGCAATGTCGAACGTCAGTCAACATTCCATAGTGCCGAGTTTCGCTGAAAATTGATTTTTTACGTTGAAAATTGATTTTTTCATTATTTCTTAATTTTTTCATTGGTCCAGGGCACCATGTGTCCCTGCGTGTACGAGTCTTTGACTTTTTTCAAAACTCATCACTATCTTATTATCTTGATTTTGAAAGTTCAAAAATAAAAATCCAGACTCCTGAGACTCCTCCTCTTGCTCCCAATATCGCGCAACTTCCCTGCGTAATTGTAGGGGTTGGAGGTTGTTAGGCCAAACTTTAAAACCCGAGAGGTAGAGTTTGTGAGAGAGGAGGAGGCTACGAAAAAAACCTTAGAGAGGTAGAGTCTGTGAAGAAAAATTGGAGAGGAGAGGAAAGAGGAAAAAAAATTCTTTTGAGTCTAAAAAATAAAACCCTAGTTATTTTCTTTATTGTACAGAAAGCCACACACATTAGCACTTCATTTTTCATTTTCAAAACCTTTAGGAAATCAACAAAAATACATTCTTTGCTTTTAAAGTCCAGAAAATTAAGAAAAAAAGAACAACAGAGTCAATCTCAAAACGGTGATAATCCTAATTTGAGGGACGTTCAAACAACATTTCCACAACATCCCTTACTCTTTTTATATTCTTTTTTTTTATTTTGATTGGATTTCTTTGTTTTATTTATTGATTGAGTTGTTACTAATTAAATTTTTTGTTATGTTTTTTTTTTGTTTTTAATTGGTATTTTATGGTGCTCTAGATGTGAGGTTGGATATGTGAGATTTTGGTAGGTGGCTACACTAAAGAATCCATGGTTGCCATGGACTCAATTTTGTGAAATCCCTATAGAATTTAGGGATTATTATTTTTTGTGGTATTTTGTTCATTGTTTTTACTGGGTTGTAATTAATTTGCTTTAATTTTCAGCACTGTAGTTTGTAATAGCCCTAATAGAGGGAAATTAGTGGAATTTTAATTTTCTACACTAACAATTGATTAGTAATCTAGGCTCAATTTGATGAAATTCAATTAAAATAAATGATGATAGTAGATTAATTTTAAGGTTGTATGAAATTGAATTAGGGTTTCTTAGAAAAATCACATAAAAATTATTGTTTTGATTTATTTTTAGTATGTTTGTTGAATTGGGTTTTGTTTTTGGTTTGCATGCTTTTTGAGCTACAAGCCCATGGTAGGATCAACCCATTTAATAAATAGGCTTAAAAGTGGTTTTTAGGTTTTAATTAATTTAAAATTAATTTAGACCCATTTAGGTTAATTAGATTTAGGCTCACTTTTAATTAATAAAATTAACTTAGACTTTAATCCAGCCCACTTAGACCTTAGGCCCATTTCTAGTTAATTAAAATTAATTTATATTTAACTCAGCCCATTAAGTTCATTTCTTTTAAAATAAATAGAGTAGACTTTGTTTTTATTTGACTTAAAATTAAGTTAGACTTAGGCCTACTTAATAATCTAATTTCTTTTTTAAAATTTATAGACAATAAGCCCATTTCCTTAATTAAAACAAGTAGATTTAGACTTACTAATTCAATTAAAATGTAGGTCCATCTTTAGTTCATTTTACTTATAAATAAAATAAGTAGAATTAGTTAACTTTAATTAATAAAATTAATCTAGTTTAGACATATGAACATTGCCTTTTTGTATGCATTTTTACATGTAATTTTATGACTGGTTGCCTTTCGGTTAAATAGATGTTTAATTAGGGTTTAAATAAAATTGCATGTAATTAGAGAATAAGATAGTAATTCATAAAGTAATTCTAAATGAACATAAGACTAAGAGAAGTTAGTATTTCATTTCCATAATCTTTTGGTTGTGGTGCTAACTTTCTTTTAGAGAATCGAGTACCACCATTTCGATTCGTCCCAGTTATTACCCTGGGTGGCGATTCCTCATTTCCATGCTATGTCTTTATGATATAGTAATGTGTTTCCTAGGGTTCTAAGCGCAAACAGTATCGCGATTGCTAAAATTTTTGACGCGCACGCTAAAATCCGCTATCTATAAGTATATAATTTTTTTATAAGTAGATATTTTTATAAATTAAAAATTAATTAATAAAAAATAGAGCATATAATTTTTTTTAAAAGTATATTTTCTATAACAAAAGTAGTATAATTATCGTTTTTAGATATTTTTATAAAATTTAACAAAAAATAGTTAAAATTGAATTAATTAATATTTATCAATTGATCATTAGTTGAACATAAAAAATTGCATTAAATTAATTTTTGAGTAAATAAAATTATTAATATTAAAATTATTGAAGAAATAAAGTATCATAACTCAAATAAAAATTCACTAAAATTGTAATAAATTATAAATGTAATGATTTATAATATTTAAATTATTATATAAAGAAAATATAACTTCTATTATTTTTAATTTTTTATTAAAAAATAACTACTGATTTTTTATTATCTTATGATTAATTATAACCATAGTATTTTTTTCTACATGAAATTATTTTTAGAGTTGAGAAAAATTATTTATAAAAAATATTGAAGGAATATCATATAATTATTTAAATAAAAGATTTATAAAAGTTGAAATAAATTATAACTATATTAAGTTAATATTAAATTGCTAAATAAATAACATTGTTACTATCTTTAATAATAATAATAAGTTTAACTATTTATTTACTATATATCACGAGCTTAATAAATTTTTTGTTTATGTGGAAAACACGTGATTGTTTATCAGTGTATATATATATATATATATTTTTTTTTTTCTTTGAATAGATTTGTTATTAGATTATTTGAGAGATGGCAGTTAAGTTAGTTAAAATGCTTTATTTTCAACCGTAACCGTCGCTTTTATTTTTCCGCTTGCCTGGCAGCGGCGCCAGGCAGTTTTCTTCTGTTTTGCCCGGCATTCTCATCCGGCTTTCTTTTATTCCTCCATGGATTATCTCAATCATCATGATCTTTTCTTTTCTTTCCTTCCTAAGCCTTCTGCTATACCTTCTGAAAAAGAACCCTATGTTAGGGCTGTCACTAAAACCTTGCAACCATTAATACCTTTGACGGATTCACCTTCTGTGGATTCTCCTCCGACTGACAAAGGAGGATATAGTGCCATAAAAATCAATCAGAAAATATACGAACAGTAGTTAGCACGGTGTGAGAATGCTCTTATTGCCCGCATTATCCTCTCTAAAGGAGACTCACCATGGAAACTCATAGATCTTAAGAAAAAATGACAGGCATATGGGGCTTGTCTACCATCTGGAAATTAATTTCCCTTGGACGCGGTTTTTATCAGGAAATCTTTAACTGTACTTTTAAAAAGCAATATGTATGGAGTTGGGGAGCTATCACGTTGAAACGAGGGACTCTTAGGTTGCAACATTGGATGCCAGACTTCTATCCCACTGCTCAAAAATCCACAAACACGCAGACATGGGTAAGATTTTACAAACTCCCATGGGAGTATTGACACCCACGCATCCTGACATCCATCGCAAAAGGAATTGGCATTCCTTTGAAGATTGATAGCGCCACCACTACTGCTGACTTCGGTCATTATCCTCGAGTTTTAGTGGATATTGATTTGTTCGCTTCATTACCTGAGAATCTCTTGATTGAATGAGTGGGCAAGAGTTTCTTTATTGAGGTTGTGTATGAGAATCTTCCAGCTTTTTGCACCATATGTTCTAACATAGTCGTCCTACGACTGTTGTTTGGGTAAAAAGATTGCTAAAACTGATATTTCCCCAGCTAAAGTTGATAAACAGGATGAACAGAGATGGGTTTGGAAGCCAAAATCGCTAGGTAATGATGATGTTCCGATTGGTAACTTACAAATGGAACTAGTTTCTCCAGAAAAGGAAAAGGATATGGAATAAACTCAGATTGATGATTTTGATGCTAATGAACAAATTATCCATCGGGATGAGGTTGCTTTGCCTGCCAATTCTGTCTAATTACCTGAGCAATCAGATGCAGAGACCTTGGCAAGGATTGAAGATGCTGCGCCTCCTTTGAATAAGGACACTGCAGGTTCAGATTATGAAAAATTGGATGAGGAACAATCTAATTCACAATAAGAGGATCCACATTCTGATCCTGTGTAAGTTGATGATAATGTTCATCCTAAAGTTTCATGGGCTAACATTGTGGAAGGAGATAAGCTTTAGACCACTGTTCAACGTAAAAAAAACAGAGTACTCATGACAAATACAAATTTAAAATTTCAAATGGTAGCTAGAAAACCTGCAAGCTTAATTTATGAAGATTCTTTCTTGGAATTGCCGCGGTATGGGTAATTCAAATACTTAATGCACTTTATACTCTCTTTGTTAGCATTTTTCTCCTGATTATATTTGTTTAATAGAACATATGGTTGCTTTTATTACTGTTTCTTAGTTTTTTTAGAACAACTTGAATTTATCTTTGCTTGCTCACAATGGGTTAGATATTGCTTCTATTTAGATTTTGGGAAAAACGGGTCCTCCCTCTCGATCTTTTATCCATGTTCATTCGCAGCATATTACTATGGACGTTATGTGTGCTAATATTTTGCAAAGAATATCTTTCATCTATGGCAGTGTTTGGCATAATCGTAGAAGGGATTTGTGGGCTAATTTATCCTCTTTAAATCAAGCCTCTAGTTAGTGCTCTATTGGGGATTTTAATTCCATTTTGGGTGCTCATAAGAAAATGGGACGGCCTTTTGCTTTAGGCCTTTGTCAGGAATTTTGTTCTTTTCTTTATGATTATTTATTCTTTGATATTGCCTCGCGTGGTGCTTTTTTCACTTGGTGTAATGGTCGAGTTAGGAGTCATCGGGTTGAAAGCCGACTAGATAGAGCTATAGGGAATCTTCAATTCTTTAAGAGCTGGAAAGAATTATCTTGCACTGTTTTACCAAGGCACCACTCAAATCACTCTCCCTTGCTCCTTCAGTTTTCTCAAGGAGATAGTTTGATTTGAAGGTTGCAGTTTCAGGTTATGTGGCTTTCCCATCACTCTTTACGTGAGTAATAAATACTCCTTAGTTTTCCCCTATTGACAACCTTCATCATTTGCAGCTTTTAGAGGAGAAACTTGAACAGCTTCGATGGGTCCTTAAAACTTGGAATTATGAAGTTTTCGGTCATCTTGATGTCAATATTTAAAAGGCTACTACTGCTCTGCAAGACATTCAATTTGAGATTGCCATTCAGGGTATTTTGGATGATCTGCATAAACATGAATTAACTGCTCATGCAGATTTGGATAATTTCCTTAAGCAACAGGAGATTTTCTTTAAAGAGAGAAGCTGCATTAAATGGTTGGCTGTTGGTGATAGAAATTCATCATTCTTTCACTAGCATTTTGCCAGGAGAAAACCTAGCCAAGGTATTTATCAGCTTCAGATTAATGGTAGCCTTGTTGAGGACAAGCCATTTATTGAGCAGCATGTCATAGATTTTTACCAAAATCTATTTAAATCTAATGCTTCAGTGACTTCTGATATTAACTTGATAAAATCTGTAATTCCCTCTATGGTGACCAAAAAGGAGAATTTATGCTCGGTTTGTTGCCCTTCTTTTGAGGAGATAAAAGCCATTGTTTTTAATATGAATGCCTAGAGTGCACCTGGTCCAGATGGATTCACAGGTATCTTCTATACAACATTCTGGGGTATTATTTAAAATGATGTTTGTGTTACTGTCTATAGCTTTTTCAAGTCCGGTGTGGTGACAACAGGCCTTAACTCTAGTTTCACGGTTTTAATTCCTAAAGTTGAAGATGTTATCTCTATAGAGCAATATTGCCTTATAGTTCCAAGCAACTTTAGCTTTAAGATTATTACCAAAATTTTAGTTGACCGCCTTGTTGATGTGGCTACTTGCATTATCTCTTGTCAGTAGTTTGGCTTTCTTAAAAATTGTAATATTTTTTATTGCATTGATTGTGCTTCTAGTGGCATTAATCTTTTTAATAAATCATGTTTTGGTGGTAGTATGACCAAGAAAGTGGATATTCATAAGGCTTTTGACACAATGGATTAGAATTTTCTTTTAGATGTCTTGGATGCCTTTGGGTTTTCTTTGAATTTCAGAGATTGGATCTTGACTTTGTTCTCTTCCTCTAGACTCTCTGTTTTGCTCAATGGTAAGGCTCAAGGATATTTTGCATGTTTCAGAGGGGTTAGGTAAGGAGATCCTTTATCTCAACTCCTTTTTTTATCTAGCAAATTGATTTCTATCAAAGTTAATCAGGGTCATATTAAAACTATGATATAGACTAGAAATGCTTATTTCCTCACTCACTTCCTTCATGTTGATGATGTTATTCTCTTTGGGAAAGCCACAATTCAAAACCTTAAAGTAATAAATGACATTTTGAAACTTTATAGAGAGCTTTTAGGACAAAAGGTTAATTGGTCCAAGTTAGAAATTTATTATAGGGTCAGTAATTTCTAGTAGTTGAATTGACAAGCTGCATTGAGTTATGGCTATGTGCAAAGGCTCTTTGCCTTTTATTTATTTGGGGATCCCTTTATTTGTTGGTATGCTAAAAAGGACATGGTTACAACCCATAGCTAATATAATTTGCTTAAAATTTTCTAAATGGAAGGGAAAATCTTTGTCTTTTATGGGAAGGCTAACTCTCATTCAATCGGTGATAACTAGCTTGCTCCTTCATTCTTTTGCCATTTATAGATGGCCTAGTTAGCTTCTCTCTCATATGGAGCATTGCATGTATAATTTCTTATGGTCCAGATTGGTGGATGAAAGAAAATTGGTCACTGTCCTATGGAAGCATTGTTACCTTCCAATTAAAGACGGTGGTATAGGCATCAAACAATTATCAGCTCTTAATGATGCCATGCTTAGCAAGATAGCTTGGAAATTGGTTAGTTATGCTTTTGTTTTTCCTATGTCTGTGCTTCGGGAAAGTTTCTTTTATACTTTAGGTCTGGCTTGCTAAACCTATTTTCAGTCTTCGGTTTGGTCATCAATTAAGCACATTTATTCTTCTTTTCATATGGAGATTTTATGGAGAGTTGGTTTGCATAGCTAGCTAAATTTTTGGACAGATGAATGATCTCCTTAATGGTAGTAAATCAACTACTTATTCCTTTTAACGAGTAAAAAAAAATTTTAGGGATTCTATTTCTAATTTTTTGGTGTATAGTAATTGGGCTTTACCTTATATTGCCAACACTGGAGTTGTGGACAATATTTCAGTTATTTTGCCTATTAAAGATGAGCATGATATTTCTCTTTGGACCACGGTAAAAAATGGGATTCATTCAGTAAAGCAAATGTATAATCACTTAAAATTCTCACCCTCTTGTTTATTAGCACTTTTTCATTTAGAAAGAGTTTTTGATGCCATCAAGGTCTTTCATATGTTGGAGAGCAACCTTGGGATATCTTCCCACTAATAATAACCTTATTAAGAAAGGATTTTCAAAATGGATTACTTTCATTTTAGGACAATGTTCAATTATATGGATGAATGTCGCATTCTATCTCTAATGAACATTTGTAGGAATCCTAATGAACATTTGTAGGAATCCTTCTTCTGCCCTAAAGATTTTTATTGTCACTTGGTATCCTCCACCAAGTAATTGGCTCAAAGTCAATAACGACATGTCGACTGGTAGGCTCTCCTAGAGCTACTGGCGTTAGTGGGATTTTTTGCATATTGGCTGGTTTTTCATGAGGTGCATTCTCTTTAAGTTTGGGCTGTGAATTTGCTTATGTTGATGAAATTCATGCTACGATGTTTACCGTTGAGATTGCGTGGCAAAAAGGATGGCACTCTCTTTAGCTTGAGTGTGATTCTCTTTATGTTGTTCACTTGTTTTCTTTAAAGTCTAAGAAAGTTCATTAGGAACTTAAGCAAAAATGGCTCCAATTTCTTCACTTTATCTCTCAAATGAATTTTAGAGTTTTGCACTTTTATAGAGAAGGAAATGCAGTTGCTCACAAGCTTGTTAAGTATGGGGTTACAATTTTGTTGACCTCAGCAATAATCAATCTTAATTTTGATCTTAATAAACTTAATTTGAGCATTTAATATGTTATATTTTAGTGTGATTATAATAAGTATAGGTACATTATTACTATGAAAGAAACCTAAGTCCAAATTTAGCTCAACAATAGGCTACGATTGAAGCAAGGCTGGCATAGTGAGCTTAATAGTAAGTTACAACTGAAGCAAGGCTGCTATGGTGATAGAAAGCCAAGCTCAATAGTAGGTTGTGACTGAAGCTCCGCTTTTATAATGACAGCCCAATAGACATATTTTTTAAATTAAGAAAAGAGACATTGAAGACATAATGTGAACAGTAGGCTGCAATTGAAGCAAGGCTACTATGGTGATAGAAAGCTTGTCTCAACAGTAGGCTGTGACTAAAGCCTTGCTTCTATGATGACAAAAAACTTCAAAAATATCAAACGGACATATTTTTGAATGTTTTAAAAAAAGAGATGTTGGAGACATAATCATTGGCTCCAATAGCCATATTTTTGAAGCTTGATTTTTATATATATACTATAGAGTTATGATAACAAGAACACACATTACATTACTCTTTGATTATAAAAAACTCTCTAAGCATTCATTAGGTTTCATTTTTTTTTTGTATCAATAATCTTTATGTCGATTAACTTTTATGAGGGTTGGTTATGTGATAGAAATAAGACTTTATCTTCATTTAATTCTTAGGATAGACTAGAAGGGAAGTGAGGTATATTTCTAGTGGAATTGGTTTAAGTGTTTAGCTATTTAAACACTTAGGAATTGGTTTAAGAGTGAGCTTAGAAACTCCTTTTTTTTTTGGTTTAGTTAAAGAGTTAGCCTTAAAATTCTTGTTTGTGTAAGGTTGAAGAGTGAGCCTCAAACTCTTGTAATCTTAATCTTATGAATAAGATTATGGGTATTAAAAAATCCTAACTTGGATAAGTTAGGTGGAGATGTAGGATTATTGAGAATCTAAACTCTTAAAATTTTTATGTTAATTGTTCTTTGTACTTTATTCTCTTTCAATTCTTGTTCATTCCTTAAATTCATTTTAATTTTTCTAAAATCCTTCATTAGCCTTATTCACCTCCCTCGTTAAGGCACTTTCAATTGGTATTAGAGCTTGAATTCTAGGAACTTAATTGTTAGAATACAAGATTATAGGGAGTGAAATTCAAAACATTTCTTCTTTAAGACCATTCTTTGATGGAAGTGACTATCCACATTAGAAATTCAAAATGGAACCCTATCTTAATAGTGATTCTATTAAATTGTGGGATGTCATTCTAGATGGTCAAGAACCTCCTAAAGCCAAAATCAATGATGTGGAAATGGTTCTCAAAAGAAGTTAATGGAATCAAACTCAAAAAGATGAGAATCATAAAAATAAGAGAGCTATGATCACACTACTCTCTTCTATATCTAGAGAAGAAGGTGGCAATGTTCAACATTGTCAATCTATAAAAGAAGTATGGGAGACACTTGAAAATCATTATGAAGGAAACATTCAAGTGAGAAGTAAGAAGGTTCAACTCCATATGTATGAGTATGAACTCTTCAAGATTAAATCATAATAATCAATTGCAGAAATGAAAAACCACCTCAATGCTCTACTACCACCCTTAAAAAAATTGGAAAATATTTTTGCAAGGAAGAAGTAAATGATAAGATTATAAGAATCCTACCAAAGAAGGATTAAGAATCTTAGGTCACTTCAATTGAGGAAGCTCAAGACCTCTTTACCTTTTCAACTGATGTGCTTATTGGAAAGCTCTTAACACATGAGCTTACAATTAAGCAATGAGGTGAAGAGTAAGAAGAGAAGAAAGAGAAGAAAAAGAGCATAGCATTAAAAACCCTTTAAGAAGATAGTGAAGAGGAAAACATTAAAGACTTTAGTGATAAAGATGGTGATATTGCCATGCTCACTAGAAATTTCAAAAATTTCTTGAAAAAGAAAAATTCTTCAAGAATAAAGAACTTCAATAACAAGCATGAAGGAGAAAAAAAAAAGAAAACCAAAGAGGTTACTTGTTATGAATTTAAGAAATCGAGACACATTATAAGTGAGTGCCCCAAACTTAGATCTAAGAACAAAGGAGTAAAAGATAAAAAGAAGACCTTCAAAGCTATTTAGAATGATTCCTCCTAATCCAAAGAGGAAGAGAAACAACAAGAAGTGACTAATCTTTGCTTTATGGCTCTTGAAGATGAAAAAGAGGTACCATCTACTTTTAGCT